>PDHQ01000003.1:272079-375315 GCA_003339415.1 Ophiocordyceps camponoti-saundersi (nom. inval.)
GTGTGGCAGGCGCGGGGTGGTGGGGGGGTGGGGGGGGGGGGGTGGGGTGGGGGGGGGGGGGGGGGGGGGGGGGGGGGGGGGGGGGCAGAGAAATGTGGAAAATTCGTGTCAGACGATGAGCTTGCGCTTGATCGGCGTCGGTAGGGAGTTGTCCTGGCCGTTGGGGAGGGATTTCTCGCCCATGCGCTTGATCTTGTCTAGGAGGTGACTGCGGAGTGTTGGACAAGCTTCTTCAAGGGGGATATGAGAGGGAGAGGGGGGTTGAACGTACTTGATAGGCATGTGTCCCCTACTCTCGGTGACGGCGAGACTAAGCCTCTCAAGCTGCTGAGTGTGATCCAGATGATGAGCTCGGATCCTAGCTTGGCCCTCCGAGTCGTCGCTGGCCCTGACCATGTAGTCGCATCCGTCCTGGTCACACCGCCACGTCTCATCCGGACCTCTGGCAGACGTCTCGGGGATCCTCTCGGCGCGTATGACGACGACGGTCTGCTGCGAGGTGCTATCTTCATGATCGTTGGCATCGGAGGTGGGGGCGTCTTCCATGATGTCGTCTTCATCTTCATCTTTATCGTCATCATCGTTTTCGCCTTGGTGGTTGTCGGAGAAGTAGTGCGAATTGCGCGCCGCGCCGCCGGAACCATTGGACTCGGCGTCGCTTTCTATCTGCGAGTGCGATCGTTTCCTTTTGCCGGCTGCGGGCCGAAGGTAGCTCTTTTTACGCCGGCCGTGGCGCTTGAGGCCTTTACTGCGCCGCGCAGCAGCTGCGTCAATTATGGACTGATCGTCGTCATCGTCAACTTCGTCTGGGTCCTGGTCCATCGCCTCTGCGGGAGGAGGAGCTGAAGCAGGGGGGGGAGGGGGGGGAGGCGGTCCGTTCTTGTTGGATGTCCGGGGTTTGCGCTGGCGCGGGAAGAGAGTGACGGGAAAGTCAGACGGTTTGAATACTACCGGTTGGAACTCGGTGGCTGCGAGCTCCTCCAGCCAGGAGTACATGGCCTGGTTTTCTCGCTTTGCCTTGTCGAGCTTTTGGAGCAGAGGTTTGGCGTAATAATGAAGTAGCTCTTGAGCCGGTTTCCTGTGTGAGCCGACGCTGGCGTCTCTGTACATGGGAATGGAATAGTCAAAATAAAGCTTGTTCAGCACACCCAGCGGCGTCGGCCCTTTCCTGGAACCTGATAGGTCATTCATCGTCGTCTCCAGGGCTTCGAGAACCGAGACGAAGGCCGGGTCGTCGGCGGACGGCACCGCAGGCTTGTCAGAAGCCTGAATCGGGGGCGGGGGCGGTGGCGGCGGAGGCGGCAGCGACACCTGGGGCTTCTGGGGTTCCTTGACTGTTTTGGGCGGTGGTTGTGCGCTCGACTTGGGCGGTTCTCGTACGGCGAGGCGACGTGGCTGCGGCGCGAGGGAGCTCGTCGCTCTAGAGGATCGTTTGAGGGACAGACCTCTGAGGGCGGCTTCTTCGACGCTGGCGCTTTTGGAAAAAGGTGACGACGCGGGTCCAGGGCTGAGTTCCTCAATGGAGATGGGAGGGATCTTGTGGGGATTTCTCATTTTATCTTCTATCTTCGCGGCGAGGTCGGAATGCTGCGTGGTGATCCATTTGTAGAGACTGGTCGCCTTCCAATCTATGGAGGCGTCAACCTGGAGAAATTGGCTGATAAAAAAGGCAGCATGCTCGCTACAGCGGGCGAAGACACCTTCACACTTGGTCCCATCGCCCACTCGGGCGGCGTATTTGTGGAAGATGACGGAGAGCTCCTGTCGCAAAGTCGGCTGCTTCGTCTTCTTACTCTTCTTGAGGGCCTTGGAGGAGTCATAAAGATCGAGCATGTGAAAATAGAAGGTAGTGGCCTCGCACATCTTGCGATACATCGGGCCATAGGCGGTCGAAGGACTGATCTCATACCATCCGCCTCGGCCGGAAACCCAGATGAGAGGGCTCCTGTCGTCTGATTCGCCGATAGCGAACGAGGTGGAATAGCGGATCTCTAGGGGAGTAGATTTTCGGATGCGGGAAATGACTAGAGAAGAGACAAGAAGGTCAGAGCGGGATGAGAACGATAAGGAGGAGGAGGACGATGAGGAGGAGGAGGACCGGACTTACGATGTGACTTTTGAGCCGGGTCGTCAATGATTAGATGGCCTCGGATCCTAAAGGGCCCGCGGTGAGCGACGTGCAGCGCATTCTCCAGCGTCTGACCGTCCTCATTGAGGACGACAGCGTCGCGCAGCTCGAAAATGGGCCAGTCGTCTGAAGAACGCACGTCCGATGGGATAGTCCGCACGACAGAAGCCTCCTGACGCCAGCGAAACCGACTGTCATCGATACTTTCGACGCTCGACGTCGAGGCTCGGCGGCTCCGGCCTGTCATGGCTGCTGTCGCCGTTGAGCAGCGGATTGTGGCGATAGGCAGGTCTGTACCTACCTAGGATTGTGGGTGCATGGATAAGGCAAAGCAATTGTCATGGGTAGGTGAGGAATTGGCGCGACGCGTCTGTCGGTGTTGGCAGCCCCCTCAACCCCCCCGGCGCGCGTAGAGGGCCTAGTAGCGTAATAGTAGGTCCGTCCTAGGTGTCGGAAGAGAGCTATACTGGGTGTGCAGGCCTCTGTAGCCCGCTGTAGCCCGCTGAAACCCCCGCTATTGCAGCCCGGACCCGCCATTGTACAGTGCAGTTCGCTCACCCGACTCACACTATCCGCCCCTCCCTACCTGCCAACCAGACTCGTATTCGGCATCTCATCCATTTTCTGCGAACGAGCCTCTTTTCCCCGGCTTTTCTCGTTTCGGCGTCAGTCGCCTCCAGCAGAGAGAGTATCGTCTGAGCAGGGACAGCGCCGTCCATTGGCAGAGGCGAGACAATAGGCGCCAGTCAATGACCTCTATTCGCCAATCAAGGCAATGGTAGAAAGAGGCAAAAACAACAACACATGTACCCTTCGGCAATAATTAGCGGGCCGGTACAAGTCCTACCCCGACAATTTTTGCCTCGACCCTTTTGCCTACCATTGTTTCCTTGTCTATTGTCCGCCTCTCGTCGCTTCTATATAAACAAGACCTCGTCCTCTCGTCCACTGCTCCTCTCCTCGCTCCTCACAACAAACCATCGTATGCAGCTTAGCGACCGCAAAAGTCTTCTCAAAATGGCTTCGGACGCTCTCCTCGACGGCGTCTTCGGTATGATGCCCTCTCCTAAGCACAGCTATGCGCATATCCGCTGACTCTCTTCCTTACAGCCATTAACAAGCCTTGTGGCTACAGCTCTGCTCAGATGATCCGCGAGTGCCAGAAGCACTTTAATCCTTCGGCCCTGTTCAAGCCCTCACTCGAGGCCAGACGGAACAAAGCCGTCGAGGAGGGTGGCGGCCATAGTATCAAGAGACGGCAGCGAACGGCCGGCAAGTTGGCATCAGTCAAAATGGGCCATGGTGGTACCCTGGACCCTCTGGCGACCGGTGTCCTCATCCTCGGCATGGGAAATGGCACCAAGTTGCTGCCGCAGTTCCTCACCTGCACCAAGACGTATGAGACTACTCTCCTCTTCGGCGCGAGCACCGATTCATATGATCGCACCGGCCGCGTCCTAACCAAACGGCCTTACGACCACATCACCAAGGAGGCCGTTTTAGAGGCCTTGGTTTCCTTCCGCGGTAAACAGAAGCAGATGCCTCCCCTCTACTCGGCTCTCAAGATGAACGGCAAGCCGCTGTACGAGTATGCGCGCGAGGGCAAGCCTATCCCCCGCGAAATCCAATACAGGGACGTCGAGGCCCTCGAGGTCGAGCTCATAGATTGGTTCGAACCCGAAACTCATAGCTTTCGCTGGCCGGCTGATGAGGCCGAGGCGGTCGAGCGCAACCTAGCCGAGCAATTCTGGCGGCTGAAGAAGGTTCATGAGACGGGCCGACGCTTGACGCCCGAGGAGAAGTTAGAAGATGATCAAGCCATGGCGGAGCACGAGTCTTTCAAGCGCAAGTTCGAGGAGAGGCAGGACCAACTCATTACCGACGAGCCGCAAAAGAGACGCCGCACGGCAAGTCCAGCAACCGACCAAACCTCTATGCACGGCGCGCTCGGTGACTTTCCGCGTTCCCGTCGTCCCAACAAGGGGATCGGTCTCGTGGGACCGCCTCCGGACGCGGACGAGCCTCCGGCCTGGATCGACGAGGGGCCTGCGGCATGCAAGATCCGGCTGACGGTGACGTCGGGATACTATGTTCGTAGTTTCTGCCACGATTTGGGCGCCAAGCTTGGCTCTGCCGCCTTCATGGTTGATCTTTGCCGCATACGACAGAGTGACTTTGCTCTTGGCGGCGAAAACACTCTGGAATTCAGTGATCTTTCCAAGGGAGAAGAGGTCTGGGCGCCCAAGCTTGCCGGTATGCTTGATCGCTGGAGCACCAAGGGCAAGGAGACGAAGCCTAGCGCTGCGTCCAAGAAGCCGACGTCGTCGCTTGAGGGGTCGGGGAAGACTTCGTCGCCAGTGGAGCCGACGAAGTCTTCCTCGCTAGAAGGACTGGAGAAGCCTGCGGACTCCCGAAATCAGGTCAAGACAAATGATGGGGAACAGGCCAAGGAACATGAACAGGAGCAGCCAGTTTCGAAGCGGGCCGGCTCATCGGACCCCGAGCTAAAGGAGGAGAAGAAGCAATCGAAGACGGAGGCGCCCTCTCGCCCGACTCCTCCGCAAGAGGCGTCAGCGACGACGGCAGGCTGCGAGTGATCGACAGCTCTCGATCATGCGAATTGCAACAGATCTTGGAACGATTTCGGGAATTGATGACGATCACGGATATGAACCCTTAGTGCGGCGTTGAGAGAAGATAAACGAAGTTGAGAATTACGACGAGGATGCTATTTGGCAGCACCGCCTCGGCAATTTTTTTTTCTATTACACTACCGTACAGTTGTCTTTGACCTTTCCCTGTTCTTGTCGAACTGTTCCTGACGAGCAGACGTCGATAGCAGGGAGTGGCGGAGAAAGGATAGTTGCCGTTTTCTTTGCTAGCCAGCGCGCGTAATGCGGTGGCAGAGAATGGCAGACTAATTACCTAGATACAGAACGATGAAAATGGTCTGATTTCATAAGTAGTTTGACGCCGTCTGTATCCGTAAGAATTGTCTTATGTGCGCCATGATTCAGATGTTTTGAAGGCGGCTGGTAGCTGCTGTCCCATCGCAGCATAACGAGGACCCTGTAGACAGGGTGTTTTGACAACACGGGAGGCCGGCCACTGAAGCCGTCGTCGTGCGTGCGTGGTCGTCCGTCCGTCCGTTGGTAGGTATTTGCAACGTCTTCGGGGGCGGGGGTTAATTACTAGACGCCGTCCTCCCCACGGCCTTGATGCCTCGTCTCCTTTTCAGGGGGTCGGCCAGTATTTTCTGTATCTTGCACATTCCTCAGGTTTTCCCTCCATATGTGAGTAGTCACTTGTCAGTGAGGAGGTCTCTAGCCTTCTCGATGCGGCGCATGGCGACCTCTAGCCTCTCGAGGCGCCTCCGCTTCTCCAGATCGCGCTTCTCGAGGACGTCGACGCGCTCCTCGAGGCGGGCGCGGACGCGGCGCTCATCGGCGACCATGCCATTAGCTTGCTCGAATAAGCTGGCGCTGAGCTCCTCTACCTCCTTGCTGGTAGCGCTCAGGCGACCCTCTGCCTCGCGGCGCAGCATCTGTTCGCGGGTGAGGGCTTCGAGAAGGTCTTCGGTAGCGGAGGAGGAGACGGTGGTGGCGGCGCTAGCGGGCGGGGGGGGAAGCGATGACGGCGTTTCTACGCGCAGACTGGGCGTCGACTTGCGCGGATAAAGAAGAGACGAGAGGCGGCTTGGCGCGGATTGTAGAAAGGAGGTTCGGGTCGGGCTGGGCGTCGCGGCGGGATCGAGCTTGGTCATTGACGAGGATGACGCTGTTGATGATGACGGCGTTGTGGCGCGCAGGCGCGATAGTTCGGCCTCGTAGGCGGCCCAGCGTTCGACGGCGACGGAGGCCTTGTGATTAAGTTGGCGTACTTGTGATTCGAGTTCGTGGATGCGGGCTCGCGCGACGAGAAGCTCGGCTTGCGTCTGGTCGATGGGAGGGAGGCCGATACCGCAGGCCGGACAGCAGGCCGTTGTCGTCGAGGACGGCGGCATCATGGGCGTCGAAGTCGTCGTCGTCCTCGGCAGCGGCGTCGTCGTCATCGTCAGGACGGCTGTTGAGGACATGATCGCCCGCCTCGAGGAGGAGGGGGGGGGGAGGGCGACAGGGGAAATTGAAGCGGGGGGTGGAACGGGCTCAGGAGAGCGGGGTGTGTGACTGCGTGTGTGTTGTGTTGTGTGTGTGTGTGGATGGACGTGTGTACTTTGGCGCCAACGAGGTGATGAGATGACAAGAACGACGACAAAGAATATTCAAGCGACAAAGAAAGAGAAGCAAAGATGGAAAGTAACAAGGACAGAGGGAAAGAGGGAAAAAAACACACACAAAAACGACAAGATAGCGTGAACGAAAGCGAAGACGATGTTTCGGCCGAAGCCGTGCGCGCGAAGACGATATTGACTCTTTGAATTCGGAACTCGGCAGATTACCGGCCCGCGTAAGGAAAACGCACCTCCAGACTACAGCTATGTATGCTCACGGATATTATATTCATACATACATACATACATGCAGTGATGGATACCTGCGCATTGTAGGTAATGCTGAGTGCATACTTACATACACACATACTAACTTACATGCATACAATGATGCAACAGAAGAATATGTCATGAAATTGTCAAAGCCATCTTCAGCATGGCTGTAGTCAGGGGAACCTAGACCGTCACATCGTCGCCAGCGCCCTCCTCCTTCAAGGCACGACGATGGTGAGGAATGCCGGGCCCGCTATGACGCCGCCGCGCAGGGAATAGGCCACATCTCTTTCTTTCTAGACCATCGTGAACGAGGGGTCCGGCCAATCTTGTTTCAACGGGCCCGCTAGGCGCGAAACGAGGCCATACATACTCCCTTATGCCCGGCATCATATTGTACAGACATGCTTTTTTTTCATGTGTGAATGTCCCATCCATCTGCGGCGCGAGCCTCGACCCCTATGGTCTCAATTCGGCTTGGCCACCTTTCTCGCCTCGATCATACCTGTTTCGGGGTCTTTGTATTCCTTCCAACTGATGGGCACCATGTCATTGCCGGCTTCGCTGGTAGCCATGATGACGCCCAATTCGTTGGACGCCGTCGAGAGGTAATAATTGGCTTGATCGCCGAGGGATATCTGCCGTCTCACGTCAAAAGAGGCTCAAAGAGGCGGGTATAAAAGACAATGACAAAAAGAACCAACCACCCGAGCGCGGACGACATCGCCAGGCTTGAACGCCTCGTGCATTTTAACCTTATCCTTCTCCGTGGCGCGCACGTCCTGGACGCGAATGACACCCTGCCACTCTGCCTGCAACACCGTATCGCCCACCTGCTGAATGACGACAATGGCCTGCTTGGGCATCAGGCGCACTACTCGCGCCAGCACCTCGCTTCCCACGTCCGGTAGCACCTCGCGCCGGCGGCCCTGTCTCGATACCGAGATGGTAGCCGGCTCGGCACCGCTCGTGATCTTGTTGAGGCGCTTCGTCGGACCCGCTGCAGGCGTCACGACGACATCGCCCAGTAGCGACGACACCACATAGCCCTCGTAGATGTGTGTTCCGGGGCCCGGCGCGTACTTGGAGAGAGGGCCCAGTCGGGTGCCGGGGAGGACGACCGAGGGAACTTGGTCGTCGGGGGCCATGAACGGGCTTGATCAAAGTGGTGAGGATGACTCAGTATCTACAGATCGTGAGGGGGCGGAGAGAGAAGGAGAGGGAAGGAAAAAGGAAGTTGACGAGATTGCGTATCGATAGCGCAGCCTCGTCATTACAAAGCAACGAGGCCAGCCTACGGAGCAGGTACAGCTATCTAATCAGACTTCACGTCTGTCATGGGAATCTGGCCAGCCCTAAAGAAATTGATAGTCTGACGGTGACTGACCACGAGTCTGACGCCATCCATCTCGGGGCCAATGACTGACTCACTTTCCTCTGAACACCCGCGTCTCCGCTAGGATTCGCCGATCCGGCAACGGCAGGGAAGCTCGCAAACGGGGTTCCGCAACAAGTCCGGGTTCGCCAAAGCAAAAACATAAACAGCATGCTGCTGCTGCTGCTGCTGCTGCTGCTTATCTCCGAAAGCCCGACAGCCCGACAGCCCGAGGCTCGATGACGCTGCTTATCCATCATCCACCCGTTTGTCCACTCGGTGCGCAAAGCGGCGGTCCCGTGCGTCGCTTTCCTACCTGCTCGCTAGCCCGCTAAGGACTGGACCGTTACCCTTGCCTGCATCGGGACGGGGGGCATCGATCAACGGCCGTTGTTCAGGTGGTTGCATTGTCCATGCAAGCTACTATTGACAAAATGCCGTCTCTCTTGACCCCATGGCGTACCATCTTTGTCTGCCTGGCCGTCTCCGCCGTCCTGGATCCGGATTTTGTTGGCTCGTCGCTCGATCCGACCTGAGACATCTTCCTGTGTAAAAGCGCGTCCGTCTGCCGACTCTTTCTGAGCTTCTGGCACATCGTCGAGAGCTTCATTGATAGCTTTTGTGTGTCATGGCACGCAAAGACGAGTTGGACGCTGTAGACCAGTCTGTCGAACATCAACCTCTGGAGTCCGGTCATGTCGAAAAGACGGTCGAGCTCAGCCCCGATGATCCTCTCACGGCCATCAAGAGTCATGCTACGGACGTGAGCTTGGCCAGCTTTGCTACTCCGCAACGGCTGGAAAAACCTCGTACCTGGCGCGACTGGATCAATCCGCTGCGATGGGGGTCCATTCCCGCCGTACCAGATGCGCCCATCGTATCTCGCGAGTATACGGCCGGCTTCTTCAGCAAACTCACTTTCACATGGATGACGCCTCTCATGACGGTACTTATCAGCCCTCAATCGCTGCCTACAACGAAACGATGACACCCAATTGATCGCTGACTATTGCTTCAGGTGGGATACAAGCGCCAGCTTGAACGATCCGACATATGGGCCGTCAATCCGGATCGTGCTGTTGAGCCCCTGGCTGATCGTGTTCGGGCATCTATGCGCCGACGTATTCAGGAAGGCCAGAATCATCCTCTTCTCTGGGCCCTCCACGAAACCCTCTTCCTCGAGTTTTGGCTCGGCGGCCTCTACGCCCTCGTCGGCTTCCTCCCACAAGTCCTCGCCCCCTTCACCCTCCGCTACCTCATCCAATTCGCCGCCGATGCCTACCAGGCCCATGTCGCCGGCCAGCCATCACCTCCCATTGGCCACGGCATCGGCCTTGTCCTTGGTATTACGGCCATGCAAGTGCTTCAGTCCGTCTGCATCAACCACTTCATCTACACCGGCATGATGATGGGCGGCGAGTGTCGCGGTCTACTCATCAGCCTGATTTACGAAAAAGCCATGGTCATATCGGGCCGTGCCCGCGCCGGCGATGTCAGGGCTCCTGGCAGCAGCCCCGATGACACGGCCAACGAGGAGCGGCAAGGGGCCGATTCAAATTCCAAAAAGAAGGGCAAAGGTGCCAAGGACGGCATCGGCTGGGCCAACGGACGCATTGTCAACCTCATGAGCGTTGATACCTACCGTGTCGACCAAGCCTCGGCTCTGTTTCATATGATCTGGACGGGGCCCGTCCTCTGCATCATCACCCTGGTTCTCCTACTCATCAACCTGACATACAGCGCCCTCGCCGGTTATGCTCTGCTCGTCATTGGTATCCCTGCGCTCACCAGGGCCATTCGAAGCCTATTTCGCCGCCGAAGTCAGATCAACAAGATCACCGATCAGCGCGTGTCTCTTACCCAGGAGATTCTCCAGTCCGTCCGGTTCGTCAAGTTTTTCGGCTGGGAAAAGGCCTTCACCGATCGTCTCGGGGAAATCCGGTCCCGGGAGATTCATGCCATCCAGATCTTGCTGGCCATCCGAAATGGCATCAACGCCGTCAGCATGTCGCTACCCGTCTTTGCCTCGATGCTGTCGTTCATTACCTACTCTCTCACTAGCCATAGCCTATCTCCAGCCCAAGTTTTCTCGTCTCTAGCCCTCTTCAACGGCCTCCGGATTCCGCTCAATTTACTTCCCACCGTCTTGGGTCAAGTTGTCGACGCCTGGTCGTCGCTCAAGCGCATCGAGGAGTTTCTTCGAGAGGAGGAGCAGGAGGAAGAGTCCGTTGTGGATCTGTCAGGGACAAACGCCATCGAGCTTCGCGCTGCCTCGTTCACCTGGGAGCGGACGCCGACACAAGAATCCGACAAGTCTGCTGCGGATAAGCACGAAAGTCCCCGTCCGGCATCCAAGGAGGACACGGCCAGCACGCTCTGTGAGGAACGAGAGCCTTTCAAGCTGCAGGATCTCAAGCTCGAGGCCGGCCGAAAAGAGCTCATTGCGGTCATTGGCTCCGTCGGGAGCGGGAAAAGCTCCCTTCTCGCTGCCCTGGCCGGAGACATGCGAAAGACGAATGGCGAGGTCGTCTTCGGTGCGTCCAGGGCTTTCTGTCCGCAGTATGCCTGGGTGCAGAACACGACACTCCGGAATAACATAACGTTTGGCAAGGATATGGATAAGCGCTGGTACAATAAGGTCCTCAAGGCGTGAGTGAAACATGAGACGGCTGTGAGAACGCAAGCTGACGACGTTACCGTAGATGCGCGCTGGAAGCGGACCTCGACATGCTGCCCAATGGTGACCTGACGGAGATCGGCGAGCGCGGTATCACAATCTCGGGTGGCCAGAAGCAACGGCTCAACATCGCGCGTGCCATCTACTTTGACGCTGACATTGTCCTCATGGACGATCCCCTGAGCGCCGTCGACGCCCACGTAGGTCGACACATCTTCGACAGCGCCATCCTCGGCCTCCTCAAGGATAAGTGCCGGATCCTGGCGACGCACCAGCTCTGGGTACTGAGCCGGTGCGACCGCATCGTCTGGATGGAGAACGGCAAGATTCAGGCGGTGGGCACGTTCGAAAGCCTGATGCGGGATCATCAGGGCTTCCGGACCCTGATGGAGACGACGGCCGAGGAGGGGGAAAAGGAGAAGACTTCAAGTCCGAAGACTGCGGCGGAGGCGACGGCACCTGAGAAGCAAAAGGTCAAGGTCAAGAAAGGCGCAGCACTGATGCAGCAGGAGGAGAGGGCCGAGGCGGGCGTGCCTTGGTCCGTCTACGGCGCATACGTCTCGGCTTCCGGGTCGCTCATTAACGCACCCCTGATCATCTTCTTCCTCCTGCTCTCACAGGGCGCCAATATCATGACGAGCCTGTGGCTCTCGTACTGGACCTCTGACAAGTTCAGGCTATCGACAGGCCAGTACATTGGCGTCTACGCCGGGCTCGGAGGCCTTCAGGCGCTCTTGATGTTCGCCTTTTCCGTCTTACTCTCCGTTCTCGGAACCAGAGCGTCCAAGGTGATGCTGCGCGACGCCGTCAACCGCGTGCTACGAGCGCCCATGTCCTTCTTCGACACGACGCCGCTTGGACGCATCACGAACCGGTTCTCGCGCGACGTCGACATCCTCGACAACACGCTGACGGACAGTATGCGCATGTACTTTTTCACGCTGGCCATGACGACGGCTGTCTTTGCCCTCGTCATCGCCTTTTTCCACTACTTCGCCATCGCCCTCGGGCCGCTGTATGTGCTATACATCATTGCGGCGTCCTACTACCGCGCGTCGGCACGCGAAGTGAAGCGATTCGAGTCGGTACTCCGGTCGCATGTCTTTGCCAAGTTCGGCGAAGGCCTCAGCGGCGTGGCCTCGATCCGGGCGTACGGGCTCAGGTCGCGCTTCGTAGAGGAGCTCCGGGCGGCCATCGATGACATGAACAGCGCCTACTACCTAACATTTTCCAACCAGCGCTGGCTGTCTATGCGGCTGGACACGATCGGCAACATTCTCGTCTTTGTCGTCGGCATCCTGGTGGTGACGTCGCGGTTCAGCGTCGACCCGTCCATCGGCGGGCTTGTTCTCAGCTACATCGTGTCGATCGTGCAGATGCTGCAGTTTTCGGTGAGGCAGCTGGCCGAGGTGGAGAACGGGATGAACGCGGTCGAGCGGCTGCGCCATTACGGAAACGAGCTCGAGGAGGAGGCGCCGGCGCATACGGTCGAGGTTCGCGACAGCTGGCCCGAGAGGGGCGACATCGTCTTCGATCAGGTCGAGATGCGATACCGGCCCAACTTGCCGCTCGTTCTGCGCGGCCTCTCGATGCACGTCGGCGGCGGCGAGCGAATCGGCATCGTCGGCCGGACCGGCGCCGGCAAGAGCTCCATCGTCAGCGCCCTGTTCCGCCTGGTAGAGGTGTCGGGCGGGGGCATCACCATCGACGGTCTCGACATCTCGACGCTCGGGCTGCACGACCTGCGGTCCCGACTGGCCATCATCCCTCAGGACCCGACGCTCTTCCGCGGCACGGTGCGGAGCAACCTCGACCCGTTTAACGAACATAGCGACCTCGAGCTGTGGTCGGCGCTACGTCAGGCCGACCTCGTGCCTGCGGACGGCGTGGCGGTGGCAGAGTCGTCGACGCGGATCCAGCTCGACAGCGTCGTCGAGGAGGAAGGCCTCAACTTTTCTCTCGGCCAACGGCAGCTCATGGCCCTGGCGCGGGCGCTCGTTCGCGGCTCGCGGATCATCGTCTGCGACGAGGCCACGTCGTCGGTCGACATGGAGACGGACGACAAGATTCAGCACACGATGGCGACGGCCTTCCGGGGCAGGACGGTGCTGTGCATCGCTCATCGGCTGCGGACCATCATCGGCTACGACCGCGTCTGCGTCATGGACGCAGGCCGGATCGCCGAGCTGGACGCGCCTCGCGCTCTGTGGCTCCGGGGAGGCATCTTCCGTGCCATGTGCGACCAGAGCGGGATCCGTCTCGCGGACTTTGGCGAGTCAGAGTGAGATGATTGCTTTCGGATCGTCGACGATGACTTGCGCGCATATCATGTCGTCGTGCAGGATTTTCATCATGCGAAAGTACATACGAAGCAGGCCTTTACCATGTCATTTATCTTGCATTGCGACGCTACATACCTATTTATGCACTCGTCTACCGGCATCTTCAATGAGCATCTCACATGTATTACATTTACATGCAAGGGAACGCTCACATACATAAATACACAGATACCTATATGCACATATAACTGTGTACGTACGTTCATACATATATGCAAACACAAAACGATACTTTTGGTCATGTCATAGGGAAGCTTGTCATCCTGGAGGACGTCAGGGAGTTACTTTGGAAAAAGGGGGACCCATTGGGAGATAAGTCTGCATTTCGCGCTTGAATAGAGTACACGATTTGTTCGTGGGAACGAGACAAGAAGGTTTTGAAAAGAAAATGATGATGATGACGATGATGAGTTTTAAAAAGAAAGAAGAAGAAGAAGAAGAAGAAAAAGAAGCAGAAGACGAGTGCTGCCCACACCCTATTGATGCCTCCCCAGCCGGATGGATGATAGCGTACATGTCGCCCCTCATATAAGTACAAATTTGTTCGTTCCGTCGGTCAAGTGCGGCCATCGGGGTGAATGGGGTTGGCCGGAAGCTCAGAAGGCGGTACGGGCTGCGGAGCCAGGGAGACGGCGTCGTCGGCCAGCAGGTCTTCGAGGTACGCGCTAGGTGCTCGCCTGGCGGACGAGGGGCCGGTGTTGATGTGGAGGGAAGAGGCGCTGGTGACGTTGCCGTCTCTCCGGGGATGATACTGGGGGGAGTCCGGAGGTGTCCCGGTGAGGGTCTGGCGGGAGCCGTTGGTGTAGTGGCCTCGGGAGTCCGGACGGAGATTGTGTAGGCTGATGGAGTTTGCGTGGAGGCCGGGGGAGGTGCCGGCGCCGTAGAAGCCCGAGGGTAGAAGGGTGGAGGCGCGGGAGGTGGAGGCGTTGTTGACGGCAGTGGGGGAGAAGAAGAGGTTTGAGTGGCTCGGGGTGGCCGAGGGGATGGGACCGCGGTTGGTCCGACGGACACCTCGTCCGGCGGCGAGCGACATGGAGGACTCCTGGTCTGTATACTTGTAGAAGGGGGCGGGAGGCGCCGGGAAGCTCGTCTTGCTCTTGGACAGGTGCTGGGCCATGGCGGCGCGCTTGACGGATCTGTGGAGCAGAAGGCTGACGATGGCGCGGTAGAGGAGGATGGCGACACCGAAGGCGCCTAGGATGGCGCCTACGGCTATGAAGACGGTGCCGTCGGGGAGAGTCGAGTGGTGCATGAAGGGGGCGTCATGAGTGGGTGGGACCGACGGAGGGGGGTAAGTCGGGATGGCGCTCCTGGTGAGGGTTGGGAAGCCGGTGAGTTCATGGCCGGTGGTAGCCGTAGGGCCTCTGGTGATGGTAGGGTTTGCCGTTGCACGCCGAGACGAAGCCGTCGTCGTCGTCGTGGCTTCGGAAGCAGTCGACGTGTCTGACGCAGGCGTGGGAGTACTTTCATCCGACGAGGTCGATGGCGAAGGCGAAGCGGCGTCTCCTCTTCCAGGAGGTGCGACGGCTGGTTGTTGAGCCATGATCGGTCGAGGGATGAATGCGAAAAGGACCAAGGTCGAGAGAAGAAGCGATGACAAGTCGGGTGGTAGTAGCATTTTTGCGCAAGGTGGAATGGGAAGAGAGAGGAGAGAGTCGGGAGAGAGTCGGACAAGGAATGAAAAGGATGATTGATGTTGTTTAGTATCTTTTTTTGTTTGTATGAGATGGATGCAACATGGAGGGGGAGGAAAGAAAGAAAAAAAAAAACACAGAGACAGACAACTAGATGTGGGAAAACGCCATGTGAAGAAGGGATTTCTATCTGTTGGGGGAGGAGGAGGAGGAGGAGGAGGAGGAGGAGAAGGGAAGAGAGGAAAGGAAGAGGAAGAAGAGGAAGAGGAGAAAAGGGGCACTTTTTTTTTTCTGGCAAGGGAGAGATGGAAGAGGGGAGAGAGGCTTATTATTACGAAGGGGAGAAGGAAGGGAGAGAGAGAGAGAGACTGAGAGACTGAGAGGCACAAAGAGAGAGAGAGAGAGAGACAGTCAGTCAGTCAATCAGTCAATCAGTCAGAGAGAGATAACAAGGAGGTCACGAGTCTTGTGTTGTTTAGGGGCGTTGCTCGAGGGTAGGCAAGTTTTTTTTTTCTTTTAGAGAGGAAGAAGAGGCAGGCAGGCAGGCAGCAGTTGCATCGATTGGATGCAACGAGCAGTCAAACACAAACACTTGCATATGTACAGTACCTATGCAGCTTGGTTAGGCTGGTTGGTGGTAGGCTACAGGTAGGTGTTAGCGATTGGCCTCCAGGGCAACGGCACTGCATCGGTCCCGTGTCTGACTGTCAGACCAGCAGGGGAGGGTGCTTTGTTTTGTGGTGTGGGATTTTTTTCTTTTTCTTCCCTTGCTTGGTGACACCTGACACCTCGATAGGTACAACAGGCCACTGTACCTTCGATGCAGGCTACAGGCTACAGCCCAGTACGGGGCTATTTCTAGGTGGTAGAGACTGGAGAGAGTGCGGCTTATTCGTACCTCGTTTTTTTTTTGTTCTGGCTCTTATTCGTACACACATACGTCTGTCTTAGCTGACGGCATCCCCCTCTTGGCGCTGACTTACCTAAACGACGACAACCTCAGACCTCGCGAGATATCATCAACCAACCTCACTTTCGTCGGAACAGCCCCCCTCCCCCCTCCCCGCGGGCCATCTTCCACCTCCTGCTTTCTCTCATTCTCCTCCTCGTCGTCCTCATCCTCCTTTCTCCCTCTCTCATACATCTCCCACCATGGAAGACCATCGGCTTTTCCGCTTCGGTCGTCCAGACTGGCTTAACAGCGCCTGGGCTCGAGGCGCGGGAATCTACGCCGCCGGCGCCCTGGTTCGTTCATCTCTCCCACCCTCACTGTCCGGTTCGAGGAAATGCATGTATACAAGTCTTACGTCTTCCTTTTCTTCTTACCCTCAAGTTCTCCGTCGCCTTTTACGTCATGCTCGATTCAGCCGTGTGGTCGAAATCAGCTCGGAACGGGTCCAACGTCCACGTCCGATTCGTCGACTGGCTACCTCTCATATTCTCCAGTCTGGGCATGCTCATCATCAACTCCATCGAGAAGCAGCGCCTCAGCGCCGACTCCTTCAGCTATAGTGGATCGGGTGTCGCCTGGAAGGCCCGCGTCGTTCTCTTCCTTGGTTTTGCTGCCCTGGCTGGCGGTATGGCTGGTGGCGTCACCGTCTTTGTCCTCAAATTCATCGTCCCTGGCGTTTCCATGCCTGCTCTTGGTATGGGGATTGAGAATATCATCAGCAATGCTCTCGTCGGCTTCAGGTACCATCTTTCTTTTCATTTCCCCTACCTGCTCGGTCAACTTCTCACATCTTTCCACAGCTCTGTTGTTCTATGGGTCAGTCAGAATATGGAGGACGAGTACTCATATAACCTGGCCATATGAGCCCGTCGTTTTCCTCTCTTGTTTTTACTCTTCTGCATTTCAGGAGTTTTTTGTCTTGGCGAGCGTCCGATCTCGAAAGACTGGTCAGCAACGTTTGGACACCGGCTTGGTCTCTTCTCCCCCTCCTCCTCATCCACACGTCTGTCGAGCTGTGGGAGGCCTGTTCTCCCCCCCCCCAAAATATGTACAGCGATGCCGCGAGAGAGGAGGGAGTCACGAACCTCTATGTCTAGGACCTAGGCAAATTGCATCATTGCTCTCTTCGTCTTCTGTCTGGCCGTCTTTTCCCCAAGTAAGCATGATTTGTGTCATCGCGAGTTACGTTAGTAGATTACGTATTTCCAAGCTTCGTAACCAACCCAGCACTTCTTCACTCCTTGAAGGGAATCGCGATAGCAACCATGACGCTTCCCCCTCAACGAGTGCCATCATACCCGAGGAGAAAAGCTAGGCGTAGAGGAAGTGAAGCTCGGGACACACGTCAGAGGGGAAATCGCCATGAAAGAACCAAGGCTAAGCTGCACGTAACACCTTCACCTTCAGCCGACGAGAGAGGACATGATGACGTCGAGAGAGCTGTAATGGCTCGACAAAGATGCCCTTGCTGGGAAAGGACTTTCGTTCGGACCAGTTTAAATAGTTGATCAAATCTTCCTCTTCTCAACCAACTCAGCAGCAGCAGCCATCGCTTACTCCGGATTCCGAAGTTGAAAAGAGTCATCGCTCACTTTGACCTGTTCTTCTGTGATATCCAGAGTCAGCATCCTCTCACTTGCCCTTGTTCTGCTTCTTCTTTCTTTCCTTCATCTTCTATTTCTTTCGCCCACCCAAGAATCTTTTTCGAGCATCGACGATGCTTACTGCTACACTCTTTTTGCTCGCAGGAGGAGCCTCCGCACTCAGTCATCAATGTTCGAAAGACTTTGAGTCCAAGACATTGTTGTCCGTCTTCAGAGCCATGAGCGAATGTGGCACGCCTACCAGTCTGTTGAACAGTGCATGTTACGATAGACGCGTGCGAAAGTCTTTGAGGTCGTACTCCAAGATAGGATACGACATGGCCACGTGGGAGAGGGAGACGTCGACCTCTTTCGAGTCGCTGAAATACATGCAGCACTTTGGCGCCGACATAGGGGAGAGCCTGTGGGATTCCATCGCAGATGCCTTGGAAGAGAATCACGAGATCTGCTGGTACGTTCCGGACTGCTCGACGGATAAGCATTCGGACTCGTTTAGCGGCCACCTCGGAAGCGTCTTCTTCATCGACGGTCCGTTGCGGGAACCGCTTCTGCACGCCGCCACCGACACTCGCAAGGTAGATGTCCGACAAGGCAACCACTGCTTCACCCCCGACCCCGTCTTCAAGCCATCCAGGATAGAAGCCATTGAGACGCTACTGAAGGATTACAACAACGAGAGGGTCGTCTCTTCACCCAACGCAAAGACGTACAGGCAAATCACCCGAAGGGTCTCGACGGATCTTCTCTTGTCTGCCACTTTGGCGAGGCTCATCCGCTCTTACAGGTGTGCGCCTAAGATCAATTGCACGTCCGAGTTGGTCGAGGGAAGACCATACTTGCCTGAGGATTCGAAAGACTTTCTCCGAAAGGTCTTGACTGTTATTGAGAGGGACGGGATGCTTTGCTTCCAGGAGAAGCCGACGCCGTTTCACGTCGAAGAATGGTACTACGTGACTGGCTTCAAGTACAGATATTCGTAAAGGGGTTTCATTTGTCTGTGCTGTTGTTGTTGTTGTTGTTATGCTCTGCTCTGCTCTGCTTTGTGTTGTTTTGTTTGTTTTCTTTCCCTTATCGGATTGTTGCTATGAGCCAGCCGTGCATTACATACGACGGATACCCACCTCCTCAGAGTCGGAGCTTGAAGAAGCCGAGGTCGGCACGGATCTACTTTGTACCTATCTATCTACACTCCGTATGGAATTATCTCCAGAACAAACAATGATGACCTACCTCTACTTCTTCCAAACACCGCACAAGCAAGTGTAAAGACATCGTCATACATATACAAGCACCTTCATTCTACATTGTATGTATGCACAACTTTCACATCATCTTCCACATTCAAATCTCCCTTAAGCACAAGGAAACATGAGCGACCGTCCTCGACATCACACCGAGCCCTCCTCCACCTCCACCTCCACCTCCGCCGCCGCCGCCGCCGCCGCAGCAGCAGCAGCAGCAGCCCCACGAACCCGAGGCACCGTCGCAGCCGCAGCCGCCGCCCGAGCCAACCTCTTCCGCAGCCAGCTGACGCGCCGACCTACAGTGAGCTCCACCACGTCGGTAGAGACGCTACGCCTCGACGTCGACGTCCTCTCCGACACGTCCGAGATTGTCGTCCGGAACCCGCAGGGCGAGATCGACCTCGGCGATCCCCCGACACTGCCTGTTGCAGGACAGCAGGCTGAGGCCCAAACGGCTCTCGAGACGGACAGTATGCCTTCTTCCCTACAAGCCTCTTTTCCACCATGAAACTCTTCTCGTCTGACACGCAGCCTCCTCATGTAGGAAATAAGCAGCGTGTAGCCGACGCCGTCAAGAATCATGCTGTCAACAACACTTCAGTCCTGGACCAGCCAGAGGGTGAGCAATGCCCAGTTGACCAATCCCTCTCCAGGCCACCGCTGAGCCCGCCATCTCCAGAACTTCTCGAGGCAGTCCGCGCAGATCTCAGAGCAAAGGTCAACGCGCTTGCAGAGGACAACTGGATGTTCGAGTCGGAAGAATCGGCTCGCGGCTGACATCTTGCCCTACTTGCCTACCTACCTACCTACCTGCCTGGGTACCTATGGGACCACCAGCGCAACGCTCCGGCTGACTCCTAGTCCAACCCGGCGGGAGCTGGTGCCTCTACCCCCCGCAAGCCGCGTCGCTGCGGTGCGCCACCGCCCCCTCCGAAGAATCCGCTCATCATGTCCATCAAGGGGTTGCTCTGTCTCGGTCGGCTGATGCCAAAGTACAATTCAGCTACGAGCTCCAAGGCCTCCTCCCAGCCTTCGGCGTCGTTGAGCTGCGTGGAATACTTGCTTACCAAGGCCCGGAAAACCTCGGGCGCCCCCCGCGGTATGGCCAGCAAGAGAAGACCGAGAAAGTTGAGAAGCGGCAGGCTGGGAAAGACGCGCAGGTCGCAGCTCGTGCTGGAGACGTCCTGCACTCCCAGACCGGCATTATCGCTGCTGAGGGCGCTGGTGAAGACGCGGTGGCAGCTGTTGGCAGCGCGCAGGTTGCCGATGAGGAGGTAGCCGAGGATGGCTCGGGCGGCAAACTGCGGCGCCAGATGAGCGTCTCCTTCTTTGTACCAGCTGTATTCCATCTTAGCCAGCACCTCGGGCGAATCCTTGGTGCCGAGAATCAAGTGTCGTTCAGCCTCGTACGGCTCATGCTCTTCGGCATAAAGCGATCCGGCAACGTGGTGAAGCTCGGGATCACCAGCCGGATAGTCTCCAAACTTGGCCGACCAGCTACAAGACTCCCGCGTCAGCACACACACAAGAAAAGGTCGATCAAAGAAAGAGGGGAAACCGCTGCCCACCTCATCATATCGCTTATGAACCTCTTCCTCGTCGGCTCAGCAGGTCCAAACAGTCGCAAACAGGTAAGCAGCCGACCCTTGGACTCAGCATCAGGCTTCAGCTGAGCCTGAACGTAGACGTCGACGAGCATGACGCACAGGTCGCCTCCGCTGCCGCCCTGTCCCGCTCGGAGCAGGGCCTGGGCCACGGAGGCGAGGATGTCGATTGCGGCCGGCCAGTTGCGCGTCTTGATGTGCCGGGAGGCTGCGACACGAGTCTGCTGCTGCGCTTCGTAGTAGTCGCCTTCTGCGATCTTTTGCTGTAGTCTGCTGACGATGCGCTCTACTCGGTTGGCCATGGTGAGTGCGATTGATGGATAGCCTTGTTTTCCTGGTGTTGAATAGGAACAGGTATCCTGTTGGGAAACAGGAGAGGAAAGGATTTCTCAGAGGGACCTGAGTTGGTTCGAGACTTTCTTAGCAGAGTCCCAGTTTATGGTCTTCCAAGTAGTCCATGGGCTGTCGTCGATGCGCTGAAGAAGAACATGGCCAAACTTCGATGAAAAAGAATATGAAAGCCGAGGTGACGACTTCGGTGGCTTTGATAATAGTACTGCGCCTACCCTGTAGGTAGGAAGCATAATTGCAAAAAGCAAAAACGATAGCATGATTCGCTTGCGCGAACCGGGACTCGAACCCGGGTCTCATCCTTGGGAAGGATAAATGCTAACCTCTACACTATCCGCGCTGATAGGTTACCAACCCCGGCAAGTTCTAAGGCTTATACGCCAACCACACCACACACCCTCCACGACCTCATCGTGATAGGCAAGTGTTCAAACTTTGAGGCACATCATCACAGCTTTCACAAGCTGCTTTTTAAACTCCCTGCCTGCCTGGATGTCTTCGTCCATTACGGAAATAACTTACACCTTTTCTCGTAGGACCAAGAGTGGAGCTGACAGCTGCCAGGGATAAAGAGGAGACCTTTTCACACGTGGCCGTGTCGCGCAGTCCCTCGAGGCTATCAACAATCCGCCCACCCCTATTCCGCCCCCTTCGCAACCCCTGATGCCCTTGGAGTTACCCAGGCCACCCAATCCAGCGATTTGATGAAGAGGGGGATTCGCGTCAACCCATGTTGCCCTAAATGGAAAGGATAATCTCAGAAACGCCTTGCACATTCCTTTGTCGTAGAAAAAAACAGTGCCCTCCCGGGTCCGGGGCGAATGTTCGACGCAAGCGCTCACCAAATTCGACTCCTTCATATGTACATGGAGGCCTCCAAATGCCCGGCAACGACAGGCTTTTGCTACAACGCAATTTCCAAGATTGCGCTGACGCGTACATGCCCAGGTTCTTTCTCTCACGAGGGCCAGGCGCTGCCCGACGTACGGCGACCCTTCTCGTAGAGCCATTTGTTGTTGAGTCCAACGCTAGTTCGCTTCCCGCTCGACGGACTAGGCGAGCCGGGATCGGAAAACAGGTTGACAGATGAGCTCGCGCCCAAGGGGCTGGTGGAGCTGATGGACGTTCTCTGACCATGAGCAAAGCCGCCGACTGTCTTGTGCAGCAAGGGGCTACCGGTAGACGAGAAGGGCGACGGTGACGCCCCGGTCGACGCCTGAAGAGCCGGGCTGCCGCGGCCGGAAAGCGGAGAGCTATTATAGCTCGCCCTGCTGCCGACCGAGCCGGCTATAGAGGGGGTGCGCGAGTAGCGCGGCGGCGTGTTGAAAGTACCGTCAGGCGTCGGCGGTGCGGAGGAAGGCGGAAGACCTAGCAGCTTCCGCTGCGTAGCCGTGAGTGGAATATCGGAGACGTCGTCCTCGTTACGGACCAGCGGCAGACAGGCGAGACCAATCTGAGCGAGAGGCACAAGCTGTAGGGCGACCCAGGCCCAGCCAAGATAATAAGCAATGTTGCTCGGTAAGCTGGCCAAGCTGTCGGCATCAGCGAACAGTTCCACAGCGAAAGCGCCAAAGGGAAGAGAGAAGCGTCAGACATACATGCGGGGATCGAGCTTGAGACGGGCCAAGCGTCGAATCGCCCATAGAGCCAGCAGAGCGACGAGGTTGTAAGCTATGCGGCGAACATTTTTCTCGGAAAAGTTGGTGGCGTTGCGCCGTCTGGTGATCTCGTCGAGCCGGGGATGCCTCCAGGTACCGGGGCTGTCAGGAACGGGCGGCGCCGCAGCGGACGTCGACATCGTTATCTGGGGAGGAAATCAGATGAAAAAGAAAAACCGATAACTGTACGGTCGGCGGCGACGGCCACCTCGCAGCCGGACCGATGGGTTGGCTGGAATATTGTTATCGAGGAGAGGAGAGAAGAGCCGTGAGTTGTGAGGCGCGTCGCGAGGTAACTCACTGCACGCGGCGATGCACGGGCCACAGACAGATGTGGCGGTGCTGCTAGGGAATGGCGCAGCCTGTGGCGGTGCGATTCAGCGCAAACGCAGACAGCCAGACACTCCCTGCCGCCATGCCGCGATCCAGCCTGGATGATGCAGCTATATGAGGCTCGCTGAGGCCTCTTCTTATTCCCCCTCCTGTTTTTTTTTTCCTTCTTCTCCTTCTTCCCCTATTTACAAGCCTTGTCGTGGTTTCTTCCTTTATACATCCATGCACCTCTATTCCCACACCCCAAAAAGCGCCCCATCGCTGTCATCGCCGCTGCTCACGATGCGCTGCTAATTAGCCGGCCAATCCTCGAGAACCTTCTCTCCCTTTGGTTGGGCGCCATGGCCGCTTCCCCGAATTCGGTGGCTGCCACGTCGGAGATGGAGCCTCCCAGCTCTCCCGCGGCGCACGACGCCAAGTCGCTCCTCTCGCGCGCCGCAAGTGACGACGAAGACACCCGAATGGCAGACGACACGCCCGACGTCGCAGAGAAGCCCAGCAAGGCCAGCAAGGGCAAGTCGGCGCAGGCCAGAGAAACCAACGGCCAGCATATAGGTAAAATCAGACATCTCAAAAAGGATGACGGCGAACCCCTCTGGCGAGAGGACATTCAGCATGACTTCCTCAAGGCCGTCTTCGACAACGACCAAAAGGTCTTTACCAACTCGTATGACCCGGAGGGTATCGGCATGCAGAACTTTGCCGATCTATACATCGACACCATGTCGCGCAGCAGCAAGACCAGCAAAGTCCTGCGCGACAAACTGCTGAGCGACCGGGAGGCCGCCAAAGGCATGGCCATGGTTTGCCTGCTAGTCAACGTCGGCAGAATGAACACGACGCTCAACTGTTCGCGGCCCCTCTTTCACTCCTTCCCACTTGCTTTCGTTAACACTGCTCCAGTCTTCCCCGAGATGCGCGCGCAGCTGCGAACCTACCACGCCATCCCGTCTTTGCAGGCTCACCAGGACCCTCATGCTTACAAGCAACTGCAGGACGCACCCCGGCTCAAGTCCATCCTGAAAGGTGGCGCAGAAGATCGGGAGGAGCCCCCATCGCTGGATAAGATCAAGCAGATTGACTCTCCTCCGCGTACCAACCCTGTCAACCTCATCTTTGTCATGTGCGGCGGTGCGCAGAAGATCGCCGAGCTGCACTTTCCATTGAACCATGAATTCCACGATCTCATCATGAAAACACAATACTCGAGCGAGTCCCGCGCCCGGGCCTTTCTATGGCTCATGTGGTTCTACCTCGAGTCTGACTTCACGGAAGAAGGCTGCGAGGAAAACCCTTTCGGTGCAGGCGTTGACTACGGTCTCGACGTCGCTAACCAAGGCATCCCAGAATTGGAGTTGCTGACAGACGAGCAGCGGGCGGCGGAAAACGTCGACACCAATGAAGAGATCGCTTTTGGACGCGACAAGCAAAAGACGAGAGCCAAAATCCTGGAAATGGACCAGGTCTACCTCACTGAGCGGGATACGAAGCGCGGCAAGCTGCGGGCGACTCTCAACGACGACGGTCCCGCCATCCTGCCCCGCATCAGGCCATCCAAACATGAGTCGGACATGGACAGCACGCGATCGACGCCCCCTCCCCGCGTACTGGCCAGGGGCGGCACTTCAGCCCGGCGCGGTCTGCCGCTCAAGTATCAAATCGTCGAGGGCTCGTCGCCAGCACGCCACGGACCTGAAGCGGTGGTGGCGGCCCGCAAGCCCCGGCCTCCGACGGCGCACCAGTTGGCGGTGGAACGGAATCGTAACGAGCGGGTCGAGTATATACTCGATCGCGGCATGCGCCGACAACACCACAAGAGCCGGAAAGTGAGGCGGCAGCAAGGCGCCATCTTCCGAGCTTACATGCGGCTTCAAGCGATGGAAGACCCACTGGAAGACAGCGAGGACGAGGAACCGCGCAACCTGTCGACCAAGGGCGGGCCCTCGACCGGGCCCTTTCGCGAGAAGGGCATCGGCGGTTTGTGCCTGCTCTCGACAGATCCAGACGACTACGGCGAGGAGGTTAGTTCGTACGCGGCGGCGCTGCGGCGCTCGACCCGGCGGCTTGCGCGCTGGAAGGACCACGAGAAGGAGCTGGGAGTCGTGGCGCCGGTTAAGAAGAAGCGGCCAGACGCGGGGGACGACGGCGGCGGCGGCGGCGGTAAGAAGCAGAGGACCGATAAGGAGCAGCAGGCGCACGCCGACGGCGGTGGCGACGGCGGTGGCGGTGACGACGCCAACGGCGACGTGACGATGGAGGATGTCGATGCCGATCAGACGGTGGCCGGTCACGAAGAGGATGCCGATGAAGGCGACAAGACGGAGGCTTTGGCCGAGTCGGAGGCGGAGTAAGCGGCGGTTTTCGGGGAGTTGTGCGGCTTGGGACTTTGCTTTAGATTCGGTACTACTCGTAGAAGGAGCGGCTGATGCGTCTGCCCGTGTTTCTCTCCCGAGATCTCTTGTCCGACTCGGTGTCATCCTATCCGTACAGGAGGTGTGCATCCCTTTGAGTGACGAGGGTGCGCCAGCCCCCAAGTCAGAGCTCCACAGAGATTGGCCACTCCTTGAGATGATGTATCTCTTACTGTGCCGCATCTTGTTTGCTACTATCTTGGCTCGTAAGTTGAAGGCGGCACCATGTATGTACGGGGTAAGTGCGGCACTCATACCTAGGGTTAATATGTGTGGGATGATGTGGGAGCATAGGTAGGTAGGTATGCATGCATGCATGTATCCGCAGGTGCGGTAGACACTGCACGGACATGAAGCTGTATCCGCACTCCAAGGCATGCCAATGTATGAACATAGACGAAGACGAAGGACTGTTAACATGAAATTATCAACGACTCCGACCCGTCTTAAAGCCTTGAAGAAGGATGTTTATCCTGCAATCCGCGCCTCAGTTAACCACTCTCTTTTCCCACACCTGCTCATTGCTGCAACTTTGGCATCCGATCAAGTCCGAACGAGGGCTATAGAAGGCCGCACATGGCCAGCAAAACGGTTTCAGACTCCTTCTCATTATTCACATCACCAAGAAAGCCGAGCTTGCCCCTCCCAACAGAAGCCAACAGAGCAGCAGACTCTTGATCGCCGTCTTCGAGCAGGTACCAGGCATCAGCGGGCTCGAAATCCCTGAGAGAAACGGCCTTTTGACTGTAGCTGGAGGGCAGCTTCTTGGCCAATTCGGTTCCCACAGCGTCGCTATTAAGTAAAGATTCCGATCTCTGGTAAGATGCGCATTGCCATTTGAGACCGGCAAGGGCGAAGAATGACGGTATTTCCGTAACGTTGACGAAGCTGGGGAAATGGCCCATGACGACGGCTGTGCCGCCGTGACGGACGTAGCCAATGACGGCTACCCAGGTGGTCCTGGCAGAGACGATTTCTTCGTCAGTCACAAGGACCGCTGCGGGCGCTGGCTCCTGGGAGAGGAGACGGAGCGCGGTAGCCTCGTCCTCGGCGCGCTCGATGGAGACCTTGCGCCTCATGGCGGCTAGGAGGTTAGTATACATCTCGTCGAACCATGGCTGGGTGCGGAGCGAGATGAGGACGACTTTGTCTCTGGACGCCATGGTTGGTGTTTGTCGATGCTGTCGGTGAGGCAAGCTTCTTGCTTTACTGCTATTCTAGGTCCACCCCTTAACATTGATAACCCCTGTCTACAGTCACGAGCGAAATCCAAAGGAGTTGAGTCTCTTCAGCTTAGTAATCCATCATGGCCATCTTCTTCAGACCCGCCTTAGTGCTTTAAAGGGGATGCATGAACAATCTTCCGCATCACCACAATCTTCAACCTCGCACGCTTCCTCCCAACCTCCAACCCCATCAAAAAAAAAAAAACACAATGGAAGTCTCAAGCACTCCCAAAGCCGGACCGTCGAAACCAGCATCACGATCCAACCCACCACGACAACAATCCCCCCGACGACAACTAAGCATCATCCTCTGCCTCTTGACAGGGCTACTAGCGGCAACGCTATACCTAGTCGACAGCCAACTAGAGCGCTTCTACGCCTTCGACCTTGAAACTCTACACGAGATAGCCAGGCGAGGCGTTTCGACGTACGGCAACGACTCGCGATCCGTCGTCGATTCCGTCGTCAATGACTTGGCCGTCAAATACCCCGATCTCGTCTCCCGCCAGGGTGAATGGGTCTTCAACAACGCTGGCGGGGCCATGGGCGCCATGATGGTTTTGCACGCGAGTGAGCATTTTAACCCGCTTTTACTATTGAAACCTGAGTTGTAGATGGCGAGGGCTAAGATGAACTACAACAATAGGCATTACGGAATACCTCATCATCTTCGGTAAAGCCAAGCCCCATCCCCTCCACTCATCAGATGAGAAACATACATATATCAAAGGGAACCAAAATAACAATTAATGAATTAAACTTTCAGGCACCGCCGTCGGCACAGAAGGCCATACAGGCCGCCACACAGCAGACGACTACTTCCACATCTTAGCAGGGACTCAACTGGCCTACGTCCCGGGCCAGTTCGCGCCCGAAGTCTACCCCCCAGCTACGGTACATCATCTCCCCCGCGGCGCCGTCAAGCAGTACAAGATGCCCGATGCCTGCTTCGCCCTCGAATACGCCCGCGGCTGGATCCCGCCCATGCTCTTCTTTGGCTTCGCAGATGGTTTGTCAAGTACCCTCGACTTTCCTACCCTCTGGGCCACCACCCGTATCACCGCCCGCGAGATGATCTCCAATTTAATCAAGGGCAAATTTTGACCTCTCGTTTCATACTCTTTTTTTTACTATTCGTCCAACTTCTCAGCCTCTCAGCCGTTCTCATCATCGGGGCTTCAGCTCAACATCTCTCCCATTACACTGATACATATATATATAGGTACCTATATATGTGTGTGTATGTGCCTATGTATGTGTATATATATCGTACAGTCAGGTCGACTTACTTCTTCAATTCTGTCGAAACATGTGCTCTCTCACTTACTCCAAACCGTGCATCCTCTCATCAAGATTTCCCCCTCTTTGCTCCTCGCCCCCTTTGGCACCCCTTTTTTGCCGATCCAGAAACCCCGAAACCCCTGCCGGAAAACATTGAGGAGAAAAGACGCCAAAAATTCCCGCTACGCAGAAAGGAAATGGCCGGAAATGCAAAGACGCCAGCTCCCAGTTGTCCAGTTTATCAAGGTCACGCGAGCCACTGTTCCTCGTCTCGCTTAAGTCCCCTCATCACCAGCCCCTCGTCCTCGTCGTCGGACCCGTCGCCGTCGTCGTCATGAAGCTTGAGCTGCTCGACCGAAGCCGCCGTCGCATGCACCTTGTCGTCGTGGTCGTCCTCGTCCAGCATCCACGTCAAAGCGTTGGCCTCCTCTTCAAGCGGAAACATCTCTCTCGCGTATTCTTCCAATCCTCGGAAACCCTCCCACAGCGCCAACGCCCCTTTAGGACAGCTGGCCTCGAGTTTCGCGTCACCAAAGTACGGCGGTTGCTTCCGCGGGTCCGGCTCGTCCGCCCGGAACAACTTCGCCAACGCCTCAAGCTGTTCTCGATAACCCGTCGGGATTCGAACCTTGATCTCAATCGGCCCCCTCACGTAATAGACGGGGCGGCCAACACCCCGGGAAAATAGCTGACACGCCTCTGTAGGCGTTAGGTATTCATAGGCCAGGGCGACACGTTCCCCCTTCCACTTGCCGACACCGTCTTTGAAGATCTGTAGGATAGCGGGGCCGACGTCATGCTCGGCATCAAGCCAAGGGAGCTTGGCATCCTCGTGAAAGGGCGCCTGCCATAAGAAAGAGCCGTCGGGCTGAAGCTCCATGCAGAAGAGGGGGTAAAGCAGTGATGTGAAATTATTATTGTAAATGCCCGTGTAGACAAAAGTGGCTGGCAAGTCGAGGCTGCGGACGTAGTCCTCGACCTTGTGCTTGGCGGCCCAGAGCGGCAACGACGGCCAGTCCTTGTCGTAGGCGGCATGATCCGGCATAGATGAGTAAACGTAGTGCTGCACGCCAGCAGCCTTGGCGGCGTCGGCGAGAGCCATGCCGATCTGAAGCTCGTCTCCGTAAAACGTGGTATTGATAAAGGCAAGCTGGACGCCGCGGAACAAATTGGAAATGAGTTCATGGTTGACGCCGATTCCCGAGATCGGTCCGTTCTGGGTCACGTCCTTGTTAGCCTCGGTGGGCTCGTGCCTGGTGTAAAGCTCGCCGACAAGGACGGTGACGTTGGCGTTGGTCGAAACTTCGGTAGCGACGACGCCCTCGAGGTTACGAAGCTGGGCACGAACGCGGTAGCCGACGGCGGTAGCGACGCGGATGAGAGAGGCGGCCTGACGACCACTGGCGTTGATGACGGCGATGGTCTTGTTGGGGGCCGACATGAACCTCTTAGGAGACCGGAAGGTCAGCGAGTTGTTGCGCGAGCCGGCGAGAGGCGACGACTCGGAGTAGGAGGAGCGCGAATGCTTGTGCTGCTTGCGAAAGCCGTTCGTATGATGGTCATCGACGATGCGGATCGGGGCGGTGCCGGTGACGGAGCCGGAGAGTTGAGCCGGCATGGTTGTGTCGCGCGAGTGATTCGAAGACGTGACAAGGAGATTGGGTGTCTGTTGCGCAGGAGAATCGGCTCGTTGTGGCGAGGGGGAGGTCAAGACAACGAAGCCCCTTGTCGCGGCCCATGAAACCAGAACAGATGATAGCGGCGTCGCGCGAAAAGATATCAAAGGGTGTGGAGGCAGGCAGATGTAGAGGCAGAGGGATAATTTGAGGTTGTGGGAGTTGAGGTAGAGCCAAGGGTGGAGGCGGAGGTGGATGTGGAGGTGGAGAGGAAGAAGAAGAAGAGAGAGGGACAGAGACACGGAGAGAAGGACAGAAAGAGGGACAGAGAGGTCAAGCGTAGCGCGGGGAGCCTAGAGACTGACGAGACGGGCGAGAGAAGCGGCCAGCCAATGCCAGAAGCACGGCGTGGGCGCACAACAGAAGCGCCGGTGGGGGGGGGGGGGGGGGGGGGGGGGGGGGGGGGGGGGGGGGTGGGGGGAAGGAGGGGGGGGGGGGGGGGGGGGGGGGGGGGGGGGAAAGGGGGGGGGGGGGGAGGGGGGGGGGTGGGCGCTGAGGCTTGGCGCAACTGAAGAGCAAAAGGAGTCGAGGAAGTAAGGCGTTGAGACACAAAGACGATGCCGTGAACGGAGACGGAAGACAGGTGGTGGTGGCGGCGGCGCGGCGCGGCGCGGCAACGGATGGCGGGGTCCGTCCGGGGCGGAAGTCGGAGGCAGGCTAGTATAGCAGGATGTAGATTGTTATTAAAGAAGAAGAATAAGAAGATCGACAGTCGGCAGAGACGAAACGGGCGGAGGAGGTGGTCGGATGAGAGGGGACGGGGAGAGCGGAGAGGGAGCGGAGACGGAGAAGGCGAGAGAGAGAGAGAGAGGGAGGGAGAAGGAGAGAGATGGAACGGAAAGAGGGGCGTGGCTGGGAGGAGAGATTAAGTAAGAGGCGAGCGACGAGAACGAACTATCGTCGCAGATTTTGGCTGATAGTGGCTGATAGCGGCGGCGGCGGCGGCGGCGGAGGTGGCTCGCCCCGGCACCGGCAACTGAGTCCACCACTGCAATTGGGTGGCTGCCCCCCGGGTCCCGCGGCCTTTATTAGGCATGTACGGATACTAGGAGTCAGATAGCGTCCATGTATCGTCCACGGTCGCGTCCCCAGTCTTGCTGGGGGTAGCGGATACGCGTTTTTGACGGTGGTATTTGCTGTTTATCTGGGGTAGCAGCTACGCGAACTCATAACGAAGGAAGCTCCTTATCAGAGACGCACGCACAGACGGGGCTGTGTACCGCGAAGTATCTCCCTAGATCCTATCATCCCGTATCTCGTCCCCGGTAGCAGTGAGAGCCAGTAGTTTCTGGTAGTAACTGTACAGCTAGCTTATCTTGACCAGTGCTCTGCGCCTCGTACAGATACATGCATCATATCCGTACACATTATCGATCACGACCACGCATCCCGAGGCCGCCCATTTGCCGGGTGCCTAGGATTCTTCTCTCCTTTACTTCTTTCACTTCTTCATCATCTTTTCTTATCCCAACTATCTTGTCCGTCTCATAAGAATGAAATCAGCATCATCCTCATCGTTCAGCTCCGACATCGCCCGCGATACGATCCATCCATCGCAAACCCCCCCCCCGCGTGTCACGCGCCCACCCTGCATCCAGCCGGCCCTCCACGGTCGGTTAGGTTACTGACGGCCGCTCCCGTACCGGGGCGCCGTCACGCTCGCCAGGATGCGTTTCTTTTTCCTTGCCATTTAATTTTTCCTTCTTTCTTTGTCCCTGATGCTCTCTACACGTCATCTCTCATCGCTAGTAAACTTCCCGCGGCCTGAAAACATCATTATCATCATCTCCGTTGACGATGCCCAACCATTGTCGTCGCCCTTTTAATACGCCCCTCATGTCTACGCCCTCGTCGTTTGCCGACAAACCTTGAGCAAGGAAAAAAAAACATAAAAATTGAAGAAGAAATAGAAAAAGAAAATGCTGATTGGCACTGGCCACCTCACGATGCCTTTACCGCACGCCATCGAGATTAGGTAATGGTTTTGAGCCGCTCGCCACTCAGCATAAGCCATTGCTCATTTAGTTAAAGTCATAGGGTTTTTTTTCATTCCCTTTAGCAATCGCCTCTCCGTGCCGTGGCTTTCTACATGATCACCGGACCCTCTCGTGATTTCGCACCGGCCAGTCGTCTTGCACCACCCCCTCACGCACCGGCAGTCGACGGGACTTGTTAGACCGGATTGGGCTTACATGTTCGCCTTGGACGACAATGCCCTCACGACCCTCCATCCGTTGGCACTGTGACTCGATGCGCCATCTAACGTTGTCTGCCATCCAGTTCCTACGCACATACACACATATATACCCACATACATCCATACTACACTGCCATGTTGTATGGAAAGGTAACCACGACGCGTCCGTCCATTGAGCAACGGCCCCGAGGACAAGGACCTTTTCTAGGCCCCTCTTTTTGAAGGTATGTATGCATCTGTTATTCGCCTTATCGGCCTTCACACGAGCGAGACCATTCATCGCATGCTTTCCTCACCGCTGCCTTTCTCTCTTATCGATGCAAGCCCCTTGTCGGAGCCGAGATCGGAGAATCCCGTTCTGAACGTCCCGTGACGTGGCCGATCCTGCGGGTTGGAGTGGGGGCGGGCACCGGGGTCACGATGTCCCCTGTCCGGCCTTCAACCACTTGCCACCACATCGACGAACACTGTCTGTGTCTCAGCTCGTAATCAGGCCGCGTCTTCGCCGACTCAATTGCCTCTCTGCAAGCGTTCAAGGAATAGAATCTGACAACCCGATGATCCTGGTCCCTTTAATCAGATACATCATGCGCCTGCCAGTCGCCCGCCGCTCTTGGAGAGGAGGCAATCCCGGTTAAATCCCTCGTTTCTTCACTGCGGCCGCCTTGAAAGCCCGACCGATAAGCCGTCGTCGACTTGACCCAGGCCCGGGAACTATGCAATAACCCGGCCGATAAGCCGTCGTCGACTTGACCCGGACCGGGGATCATGCAACAACCCGGCCGCTCCGGTGGGGGGCGGCGCTCTGTCCGCTATCAGTCCCGTTTCAGACTCAGTCTCGTCTGTCAGCGTATCTTTTGCGGGCCCGGGCGCCATGTCGTGGGCTGATGTGAGTCTCCTATCAGCTCCGCGCAGGTGCAAGCACCTTGATTGACTGTTTGTCGTCTGCAACGTCGTTGTAGGCACATGTATCATGTATGACCGACATGCCATCCCTGTCCGGCGACGCCCTTACAAATCGGAGCGTCGCATATTTCTGACGTGATTTATGAGGCTTCCATCCTTCTCACCCCCTTTTCCATGAACCCTACCCTAAACGCCATACATCCTACCCATTGCCAACACGCCACGCAAGCATTGCCCTTTCGGTCCGGTGAACATCACATTATGAATCAGGCGCGCCAGGCAGCCTCTCGACGACGAATTTCCCGCGGGCGACACTCATGAGTGGGACACCGGGGATCTTGCGTAGACGTTGCTTGAGGGCCTTGTCGTTGGTACCAACGATGTATATGCGGTTCTTGGTGACTCGATCGACAAGGCAATCATCGGCATAGACGCCCTTGTGGTCGCACTCGAGGCGCTGCCAGCGCTCGTCGCGAGCAACGCGCAGTGCGAGCCGATACTTGGGTCCGAGTTTCTCGAGTTCGGCCATGACGCACGATGTGATGATTGGGTTGCACTTGGCGTAGAGGCAGTCCATCATGGATTCGAGTAGTGACAGCTTTCGTTGGACACTGTGACTGAGGAAGTTCGTATCGACCAGAACGTTGTAGGGCGGCACCAGCGCCGTGTTGTGTTGGAAGAAGAGGTTACTTGGCATCTGAGGCACCGTCCGGACGAGCTCGCCACTGACTGTCTTCTTGACCTTGGCTGCTGCCTGAGCCTCCTTCTCGGCTTTTTCTTTGTTCGCCTTGAGTCTCGCATCGCGATGACCAAGTAGTCGCTTGACCTACGGGAGAGGGCATGATTAGATTTTCTTTAGTTCCCGTACACACTCCACCATGAAGTCATCTCCAGCTCGTATGCTGCCCATTACTCACCTGTCCAAACTTTCTTGTCTTCTTCGCTACGCCCATGATCTCCGATTTGCGACTATCTTCAAGGTTAGGCGGTCCGAAGCGCGGCGGAGATGCTACGTCTCTCTTCAGTTTCGCAGAGAAGTCGTGAGACGAGCAAGAAGGTAAAGAAGATAAAAAAAAAGGACCATTTTGCGCCGATAAGCAGCATGTGGGGCGATAAGGCTACCAGCATCACGTGCAGCTTGAGCGCGCGTTAGATTCACGAGACGCGTCTTCCCGCGTTAATTGATGATAAACCACCGCCAAGCCGAAATCGCAATGCCCGCGAAAAAGGCTGTTGAGGAGAGAGGCGAATCATCTACGGCAGCTTCGAAAGCTGCCCTTGCCGCGCCTTCAAATGGCCCGGCAGACTATGAGCTTCCTTGGTGAGTGCCTGGGCGCACAGAGACTGACAATGACGGGAAAGCCAGGGGGGGAAAAGCTAACGAAATGGTTGATTTCGAAAGGGTGGAAAAGTATCGACCGCTGTTTCTAGATGATGTCGTCGGAAATACGGAGACGATTGAGCGGCTCAAGATCATCGCTAGAGAAGGGAATATGCCGCACGTCATCATATCGGGTATGCCGGGCATCGGGAAGACGACCAGCGTGCTGTGCCTGGCGCGTCAGATGCTGGGCGAGTCGTACAAGGAGGCTGTACTAGAGCTCAATGCTAGCGACGAACGAGGTGTGGCTTCTAAACTCTCTGGTGTTTTTCTTTCCCTCTTTCTCTTTGCTGTGTCGAGCTTTTCCTCTGACGGTTTTTCTCCAAGGTATCGACGTCGTTCGCAATCGCATCAAGGGCTTCGCGCAGAAGAAGGTGACGCTACCATCTGGCCGGCATAAGCTGGTGATTCTCGACGAGGCCGACAGCATGACATCAGGCGCGCAGCAGGCTCTCCGGAGAACCATGGAGATATATTCCAACACGACGAGGTTCGCGTTTGCCTGCAACCAGTCGAATAAGATCATCGAGCCGCTACAATCACGTTGTGCCATCCTACGCTACGCCAAGCTTACGGATGCGCAAGTCGTCAAGCGCCTAATGCAGATTATCGAGGCGGAAAAGGTCGAATACAGCGATGACGGGCTGGCAGCCCTTGTCTTCAGCGCCGAGGGCGATATGCGACAGGCCATCAACAACCTGCAATCCACCTACGCCGGATTCGGCTTTGTGTCCGGCGATAATGTCTTCAAGGTGGTCGATTCACCACACCCCATCAAGGTGCAGGCCATGCTCAAGGCATGTTACGAGACCAACGTCGACTCAGCCCTGGACGTGCTGCGGGAGCTATGGGGCTTGGGTTACTCGAGCCATGATATCATCAGCACCATGTTCAGGGTGACCAAGACAATGCCGACGCTAAGCGAGCACACCAAACTCGAGTTCATCAAGGAAATCGGCTTTACGCATATGAAGATTCTAGAAGGCGTCCAGACGCTGTTGCAGTTGAGTGGGTGCGTAGCCCGTCTCTGCAAAATCAACATGGATCCGAAGCGATTCAAGCCGCCTTCTTCAAGATGACGATTCGACCATGCAGGGTTTCGGAAGCTTTGGGCCGGGGGGGCGTCGGAGTTGGCGAGGCACGCAAAAAGCGAAAAGAAAAGAGTGTGTGTACATACATACTCAATGCCATGAACGCACAATGTAGGTAGACAACATATCCAAAGACAAGGAAAAGGCGTCTCACTTGTCTTTCTTATTGGCAAACTCCTCTTGATAGCGGTCCCATCTGGACTGTTCCCTGAGCCAACGGCGCTGCAACCTCACCTGGTTCTCGTATTGCCTCAGCCGCCAATCTGCCTCGACCATGCCACCAAAGACCATGGCCGACATGTGCAAATATCTGCCAGATTCGGGATTCTTATTTTCAACTTTTCTTTTTGCACGTCATTTCTTTTTTTTTGCTTATGATCGGTTTCCTCTCACACTTTGAACTGGATCGTCGTCGTGCGATAGACGGGCGACCAGATGAAAGCGGCGGCACCGACGACGGCGGCGCCGGCGGCCCACTTTGCAGCGCCGATCAGCGCGCCTTTTGCGGCTTCGCGGGAGGCTTCGTCGGCTTCTGCGTTTTGTAGAGCGTCGTGGGACCGCATCTTGGCGGCTTTGTTTGGGGGGGAGGTGAGGTTGAGGCAATAGGGAGTTGGAGATGGGGATGAGAGAAGTTGGTTGTGGTTGTGGTTGGAGAAGGCGTGTAGGGTAGGTAGGTCACGATATGACGGACGTTAGTAAGCATGCAACTCTTCAACACATCAACACCAACACTCCTTGGAGGACAGACTATCAGTTATCATTTTCCCTAGCGGTTCTGAACCTCAGCTTGATAACTTTTGGTTTAGCCAGTTATCCATCCATAGTTGATTCCTTTAGCGAAGCTTGTCCTCGAGCTTGAGCCTCGGAATGCCCACTTCGACTTACCGTCGTCGCCTTCAGGTTTTCAACTGCACTCGTATGGAAGCCAGACAGACGAGCATACTCGTATAGGCTGTGTAGACATTCCGAGCTGCACTCAAGCTCCATTGGCTTGAACTCAACCTCTTGATGTTCCTGTCTAGAGCCGATGTTCCCTGTTTCAACGGCAGAAACCAACGGCAGAAAGCCAACGTCAACACACCCCGCTTTACCGCGAACCAATTACCGTCTAGACAGTGGCCAGCCAACCTTGGGTCGAAGTCGACTATCGAACAGCGGCAGCGAGGTCCCGGCCCTCGTAGTCACCTTCGACCTTCCTCTTCTACCTTAGTGAGGTCGGCTGTTGGAGCCTGACGGTTGTCGTAATTGGTCTCGCGTAGCCTCGATTCTAAGCATCGCCTGCCGTAGACTCGTTGTCTCTCTGAACTGACGAGACGATCTTTTGAGAATACGAGCTACGGGATGGATATAAAATGATGAGCTTCATCCCTTCTTTTCGCCTTCCTTTCATCATAACTATTAACCAAAACAGATTCAACTGAAGGAACTGAACAAGGAAATCATCATTCTACTTTGAAAAACATGCCTCGCTTCATTCTCTTGATCAAGTCGGACACAAAGTGTTCCGAGGCGTGTCACGAAAACCAGCCTCCGACGGATTACCTGGAGGGCCTAGCCCGCTTCAACGAGCAAATGGCCGAGGCCGGCGTCCTCCTCGCCGCCGAGGGCTTCAAGCCGACGTCAGACGGCTACATCATCAAGTACGACTCCAGCAAGCAGCACGAGGTGGTGACGGGACCTTTCGACGTCTCCAAGGAGGACCACACTGCCGGCTTCTGGCTCCTGCAGACCAAGTCGGCCGAGGAGGCGCTGGATTGGGCCAAGAAGGTGCCTTTCCACAGCGGCGAAGTCATCATGCGTACCGTCGGGCATGGACATGAGGAGTTTAAGACGCACACTAAGGAGCTAAAGGATCGGGAGGACAAGCTGAGAGCTCAGATGGAGAAGAATAGGCAAGCGGCGGGAGTGTAAAATTCTCGGGTGTCTTGTTGCTGGTTGTGATGTGTTTTTTTTTTGTCCCGTATGGCTTTCGCGTAGTGTTATGAATCTGCTTTGACGAACCTCTGCTTACCTTGAGGCTTCATGACGGATGTATTTACGAGGCTGATGACCATTAAAGGAACTATTAAAAATGGTGAGGTTTGAGGGGATGTAGGACAGAATGGAATCACAGACTGGATTTACTATGATGATCTGCAGTGTCTTGGAAGTGTTCATGCTTATCAGAGGATACCAGTTCATACGTGCAACTCCGTTTGATAGGCGTTTCTTGACTAGGCTTACAGTTTCGAGAAGCCAGTAAAACGCAACAGAGACGGTTCGTATCCACCGTTTTGATCACGGTGACAACCATCTAGAATGAGTCGTGAAATCCCTTCACTAACGCATTAATATTCTCAGATCTGCCACCAAGGCATGCATGTATGTATGTATGCAGTGTACGTTGTCTTCCCGCCCGAAAACGTTACAAGGTCTATCCAGCGTTTAATCGTTTAAAGCTTGACAACCCTGATGGGTTGTAGAGTTGGAAAATGTCGTTCAGAGTCAACCATCATGGTGTTGGCGCCAAGGATAACCCCGGGTCAGTAACATCGTATAACACCTACTTGCACACCCGTATCGCGATTCACCCGTAAACGAACCGCGTCACGATGCTTCTGACGAAAACCGAGACTGCAATTGGTTAGTCAAGGCAAGAGACGGCGCTCTTATATCTACACCTTCCCTGTTACTTACTCAATACTTCTCGCAGCCGCACTCACCTCGAGCATCTTTCATACGGGTCTTCCTTCGTCCCCCCCATTCCCTCCCCACGTCAATTTCCACCTCGAAGATTTGCCTCCACGGCTAAAGCTTGAAATCATGAAGCTTGCGACAGTCTTCGTCTCCGTTGCGGCAGCTTATTCTCCATTTGGTACGATGGAGACTTGCGTCCCCGGATTCCAGTACTGCGGCGGAACTTTGAGGAACAGAGGTATGCAAAAGCATGGTCCGGTTTAAAAAGACTATTTTTACTTCGAGAGTCCCCTTCCCATCACCCTGCTCTGGTAAATACCGCAGTTTATGGCTCTGTTTAACCGAGGCTTGTCACATCTCTATAGGAAGCAATGATGAATTCTACATCCCGATTAAAAAAGCACTCAGCGCGTTTCATAAGAACCCGTCTGACGAGCTGATATCTAAGACCATCTTCTATTGCGATAGTGCCTATCCAAGGAAAGTCCTCTTTATGCGCACCTGCGGTGACAATCGGGAATGCGTTGACGGTGATCGCTGGTGGTGGGAACAAGGAGCCAAGTGTCTCCCAAAAGGAGTTATCAAACAGGAGGAATGAGTCTTGAAAGTACATACATTTAAGTCAGTATTGAACGAGAGACCCAAAGACAGATGTCCTACTTTATCACGAGCTTCCTCCCATTTGAGCGTGCTCATGTCCAGGGTGAGTAAAGAAACAACTGTGACAGAAAGCACTCTTTTATTCTTGTCGTATGCTATGCAGCTCTAACACTCCTCGAATCGAAATAGGAGGTAAGGCCGTGAAGATGATCTGACCATCACACATATAGGGCAATTGTCAGCTATAGCCTCATGTATGCACTTCCTTCATCGGCGTTGAACTCTCGTGTATTTAGTATTCTTCTTTTTGTCCTTCTTGTGCCCTTTGACAGGAAGAGTTGAGGTTTGGCAGTTGGTGGAATCCTTGACGATGGCTGAGCACATTCGGAATATCGTTTCCGTGATTACGATATACCAGCGCCATCTGCCAGTCTCTCCACCATCACGTCGTCGTTCTCTGAGCCCAAGCCTCGCCAACCTCAGACATTCATGAAAATTTATAAGCAGTGTAGCATATACATATATATATATATCAGCCCATTGTGTAGTCCGAGCGGTCGGGGAAAAGCCATGGAGATTACACTTGCGTCACGAGACATCCGTTGACATTCTATAAGTGAAGCATCCGTAGCTGACCTATCAATATCAAGGAAAGCAAACACTTGTTTATCATGTGCAAACTCTGGGCAACTTCAACGTCGTCTTGTCTGATCTGCCTGACAGAGAACTTCTGGGTAGTAACGAGATCTCTCTTCAGGGTTTCCTGCTCCTTGTGCAGAGGAGAATAATGGCGATCACGAGCCATATTAGAGTCGTCGTTGGCCACTAAGAGTGACGCGTCAGATCTGACGTGGCGTCTCTAAATACCCTCATGCTGGAAAAGAAATCCCTTCTATGGAGAGTGCAGCTTGGATATAATCTTTAATCACGTGACCCGAGGATATTTATAGTCACCACGCCATTGCCAGTCACAAAAACCTGCAAAATCACTGCCACAGGCCCACAGCTGACGTCACGGCTCCAGCGTAGTCATCACGTGCAGCTGGAGTTGACGACTCCGCCTGCGCCGGCTTCGGTAACAGAAGCGTGACAGTCGGAAGCTTACCTCCAGCTCCTTGTTTCCTCCCTCAAGATGCCTTGAGTAGCAGCAGAAATAGCGGCTGCTCGTCGACACTCAGTCTCCTACCTCTGTTCTGGTCCGGCCGGCCGGGCTCGGCCGAGGCGAACGTCAACAAGAGACGATTAATAAAAATGTCGCTCCGCATCACCATCGACCAGCGGCCCGAGTTCTATACCAACCTCGATCATGTCAGCGGTCGCGTCGTTCTGGGTCTGAACCGCGCCGAGCAGGTCGGCAGTATCGTCGTCAAGCTCGAGGGCGAATCCATCACGGCGCATCAGGTCCCGAACCCCTTCGAACTCGACGCCAATGGTCATCCTCCACCCGCCATGCCCGGACCTCCCGGAAGCGTCGTCGTCGAGAATCACAAGATACTCTATCGTATTCAGCAGGTTTTCCCCGACGACTACCACTCCAGCTCTAGCAACCCTTACGGCGCGTTTCCTCTCCAGCCGGGCGAGCACGAGTTTCCCTTCAGATTCAAGTTGCCTGTCAACAATGCTTGCAGCGATAACGTCGCCATGGCTCGCATGGGCGGCTTCAACTCGGGCGGCGGCCTTTTCGGAATGGGAGGCGTTCGGCTCATGGACGGCACAAAGCAACTCTATCTCCGTCATGTAACCCGCACGCTGCCGCCGTCTCTGACCGGCTACCCTATGGATGGTGAAATTCGCTACTTCATCAAGGTCACCGTTCAGCGTCCTGGCTTTCTCAAGGAAAATTGGCGCTACCAGACTGGTCTCAAGTTTCTACCCATCGAACCGCCCAGACCTCCCAAGTCTGGCCAGGAGGCCTTCGCTCGACGCCCCTTTACATTTCGGCCACGCTCGATCCCGTCTTATCCAGACATGAAACGCACCTCTGCCACGTCCAAGAAGGGCGAAAAGGACTCGGGGCTTCCCACGCCGCCGCCACCGCCACCGAACATTGAGATATCGGCCCGTCTGCCTCACCCGCCTATTCTAACCTGCAATCAGCCCGTTCCCCTCCGCCTAATAGCCAAAAAGCTCTCCAAATGCCCTGATCAAGTCTACCTCATCTCCTTCCAGCTCGACCTCATCGGTCTCACAGAATTTAGGACGCACGGCTTGAACAAGGTCAAGGTCAACCGCTGGGTGGTCGTGTCCAACTCGAATCTCAACATCCCCGTCACGTCGTCGCCCCACGATGACGTCGGCGATGAGCTTGTTTTGCCAGACGAATTGTGGAGGAGCCGACCCTTGCCCAACACCGTCGCGCCCTCCTTTGTTACCTGCAACATAAGTCGCCGATATCAGATGGAGATTAAGCTGGGTCTAGCTTGGGGGAAGCCGGGAACGCTCAAGGATCCTCTTCACCCGCAGACCATCTACCTTTCCCTTCACTTCTCCCATATTGACGTTTACTCGGGAATTACTCCGCCGCCCGAACTAGTCGAAGCCGCCAAGAGTCGAAAACCTGGACGCGTTACATCAGGTCGCCCTCCTCTGCCGGCCCGACCCTCCGTCACCGGCTCTAGTGCGTCCACCAGTACCCGACCATCATCTGTGGCCTCATCCAGCCACGATCCCTTGTATCCTCCACAATTGGCTCCAGGTCAATCGCCGGTATCCTCCGACGCGGCACCACCGAGTTATGATGAAGCCATGGCCGAGAACCTAGCAGGACCCTTTGACGGCACGCGTCCCAGGCCAGCCTACAGTGGCGTTACGAATGAGAACGCTCCGAGCACAATGCCCGAAAAACGATGAGCGGGGAGGAGGGTGTAATAGAGGTCCTATAATGAAGGCACTGGCCTCGTCTGCATAGCATGGAGTTTCAACATATTTATGTACACAGAATGTTTAAAGGTGAGGCGAACAGCGCCTACGGGGAAGTCGAAACAGAGCAACGGCCAAAGTGCTGGAATACAGAGGCGTCATCATCGACGCCGTCGAGGCAATGGATGAGACCATGACACGTCAAGCCACGTTGTATGTAGTATAGGAGTAATAGTGATGTGTCGATGGAATAATGGCTTCTGCCTGCTCCTCCTCCATTTCCCGAGCCGTCAAAAGTCGAAGAAAGGGCAGCCGATCAATCGACTATAGCTCTTCTCCTGGTCACGGTTGGGTAAATAAATCTGCCGGCAATCATTGGATGTTTCGTGCCGACGAGACGAACTGCAGAGAGATTAGATCAGCCTCAACTGGGAAACACTGAGGGCAAGGGCCCAAGACTCACGATTCATGAGGAATTTGTCGCCCCTGGTCGGAGCTGGAAGCCAGTTAGTTGTCCAGTTGGCCGGCGGAGGCACGTCCTGCGACTGAATGAGGATAGAGAAGGGAGTTGACCAGCTCCATAAGGCGTTAATAGGTTGATCGCTGGTTTGCGTCCCGTTGCCGCCGATCGGGTGCGTCTGATTGCTGCCGCCGTTCTCCGTCAGATTGCTGCCGCTGCCGAGGCCGAAACGGTTCAGCGGGTTGGGGATGAAGCCGCCCTCGAGGTCGTGCAGCGACAGGCTCCAGAAGCCGCTGACCGTGATGGGAGGCTTTCCCGACGGGAAGGTGACGACGAGGGCGTCGTCGCGATCAAGCGAGATGCCGTCTTTCGCCCCCTGATGGACGCTGCTGCCCAGCCAAGACAGAGACAGGACCTCGGATGATAGCAGCTGAAGATAGTCCATTGAGGCGGCCAGGCTGCGGACGGCGTACTGTTCCTTGAACGAGCCGGTTAGGCCGCGAGGGAAGCCGAACCAGCCGTTTCCGTAGGGGTGAAGCTGCTTCTCGGCGGCACGGATGCCCTGGTCGACGATACGGACGGCCGTTTCGTACTGGACGTCAGAATCGGGTTCGTACCGACCCTGAGCGAGACCAGCCTCTTCAAGAATGTGCGTGACGGTCGCGCCCTCTCTCGGTTTCCAGGGACGATTAAAGGGGTCGAAACGGGCTACGATGTCGAGAAGATCCCTTACTTCGTGACGGCGTAGCTGGCCAGCTGGTCGTTGAGCTACGGAGTCGAGAAGGCCGTCGCCCAACAACTCGGAAGTGAGTCTCGGGCCCAGAGGAGACCCCTTACGGACTTCTGGAGTCAACTTGATGCTGCCCTGGGCTTCTCGTGCGGCGTTCAGGTCCGTTTCGTTGCTGTTGTTCCGGACGTGTATCTGCGGCATGACGAGGCCGTGGACGGTTGGGAAGAAGATGTTTCCGACGTAGTCTGTGGTTCCCTCGTCTGATTCGACGAAGCCGATTTGCCATGGTTTGTCTGCGATTTGGACGAGGTATTTCCCTGGGACGGTCATGGAGAGTCTGCCTATGTTGGCGAAGTTGTTGGACCAGCTGGGTTGGTGAGGTATGTTAGTTGTGGACCTGGTTTACAGGTATGATGTTGTCGTGTATTATGGGGATTCAACTGGGGGACGAGGAAGAGGAAACTCTTGGCAAGATGTAGTTTACATGCATGTCGATATCGTATATCAAGGGTGTTCAAACTCGGAGAAGAGAGGAGAAAGGAAGCTCTTGACAAGACTTACACATCGTAAAACGAAACGACAAAGTAACGACCATCATTTATCTTGGGTATCGTCAAGACAACGTTGCTCGTAGAGAGGTCTATGGCGGCCGCGGAGTAGAGCACGTCCGGGTCAGGACGTCCCGGGGGAACTTCATCTTCATCTTCATCGTCTTCCTCCGCCATGACGGTGTTTCTATGATGCTGAAAAGCATTGGGTCCGACAGAGGCCAGCACAGGTCCCACGGCGACGGCATATTGAGCCAGAGGGTAGCCATACTAACCCGTTGACAAGTCAGTTTGCGGCCGTGGACTGATGTTCTCTGTCTCTTACCGTTATGGCAAAGGCCGTTGCGTTGGTTAGACGCAACGACTCTTCTTCTGTCCTAGGAGGCCTGTCATGAGTAGGAAGAGCACGAGTGGTGCATAGGATGGCACCGAGGGCCAGGCCGAAGCTTGCAAAGGACCTCATCTTGAGTCTCTTGTGAGCAAGCAGTGTAAAGAAGAGACACCCCAGCGGCATTCCATCATATCCGGCAAGGGGTTATCCATCCTTATTTAACGTGCCGGTCTTGAAGGTGCGGCTCGGGGATATGCCCTCATGCAAACAGTCCCATGCATAAGGAAATGACCTGTATAAGAAAAAAAACCAGGAAGTAACTCTACGGCATCTCTCATTAGAAGCAAAAAGACTCAGGTGATGTTAGTTTCTCACGACGTACGTGATGATAGTCCAAAAGTTGGGTCTTATCCAAGAACCATGTCGCGGCAGAAGAGACGGCGAGCATATGGACGATGCGGATATGCAGACGCGGCACGGGTCCCTGATGGAACCTTTCTTTTCTGGAAAGGGGGCCCTTTTGCTCCGTTCAGATGTAAGTGTTGTAGGTGTCATCGATGCCACCATTCTTGCAGCTTGAAGGGGGGGGGGGGGGGGGTTTCATTGACTTGGTTTTCCTCATCCGGAGCAATATTGGCACTTTGATGGAAGGCTTTGCTACTGAATTGGGGAGGGAATAAACCTGGATGAAGCTTGGGATTTAATGCCGCTGACGATGGTTATAGACGGGAACTATTACGCCAGCATATATGTACACCTATATCCTGGGTGAAGACTATAGACCAAGGGTAAATGAGTCTCATTAGAGAGGTAGATAGACGGAGTAACAGAACGAATCCAGTCGGCAACGATATGCTATAGCCTTCCTAGGTATTCGTCTCTGTTGCATGGCCCGTTCAAAGATCCCCCTCTCCCGCCCCGATCAATGCCGGAGAAGATGCCCAATGTGCTATGCATTACGGCCGGTGCAACGGGACGGCTTCGTCTCGTGACGCTGATCGGTGGTTATCACCGTATGAGACCATATTCTCTTGAATGACTGACGGTGAAAGGAGCAGAAGCTGCAGGGAATCCATCTTGGAAAGCCCCTTGTTCCATCGTCCGGCTCGGCAATCTGCGGCACGGCTTCAAGCCCTTGTTGTTCTCTCCCGCCAAAGCTAATCAACAGTCTAGGCCATCATCTACTTATTGCCGGACGCCTTCTACGCAACCTGGTCTTCAGTAAGACAAGTCATGAGCTTTCTATACACTTTTTTCTTCAGTGGAACATCCCGTCTGAGTTACGAGCTTGGCATATGGCGTGTCAATGTACGCGTGCAATGAACCTACAGACTCGTATTCTATCGCTCTATAAAGTTTGCTTATAGACTTATAGTGGTATTCATAGATGTTGGTCCCCATCATGTTCACGGCGTCGTTCCTTTCGAGTGTCTTGAGCTGGATACAGGACATACTTGATGACCCTTTCGCCTTGGCGTCGATATCCTCCAACAGTTGCTCTCTCTATAGTTGTAGCTGATATCAGACATCAAGTGTCATTCTCAATAGGTAGCTTGAGCGTTCGTATCGTCAAATAACTCTCAGCGGAGGACATAGCACACACATGGACAGCCACGTGTTGCCCTGTTCGTAATTCTGGGGAAGCTGCTTTGAAACTCGTTTATTCATATCAGAGTTTGGTCTATATCTTTGCTGCTCCTACTTCTACCTATCGATATGTTCATGTGGTTTTGAAGGATTTCACGATGAATTGACTTATAGACTCACTCTTTAGCTGTTGCTTCACCCCTTTGACCACATTAACATGCCACGTCAAAGACCAAGCCGGCAGTGACCATGTTACCGACGTTTTATCCCTCATTTGCGATATTCGTCGCATGTCTCTGCCGTGTTCTAAGCCTTTGCCAGGCTCAACTCCCTCCTGGGGACAGGTCATACTACGTTTTCCGAGGAGACACTCGCAGCCCGGCAGATATTCAAGCAGCAGGCGGCTTTCTCCCCGACGACGAGATAGACTATGACGACCCTGCAGTCTACAGCCTCTCGGGTCACGTCAATGGGAGGCTGGCATACTCAGCCTACATATCTACCTCGAGAAGCTTCGGGCAGTCGGCTGTTCACTTTGCCATCAGGCTTGGGCCGGGCAGCTACGTTTATCGTATACACGTCACTCCCAACATGATTGACGTGAACAGCGTCATTACCAGTGGTCCCTACGTGTTCCAGCATGAAGTCAGCGCGTTAGGAGGCATTCCATGGACTGCCGTTCAGGGTTGGTTGCGAATGTCTGACGACGACGACGACTCTTCCGGGTTCGAAGACGATACTTGTTTCGATTTGTTTGCTCCGCGGCCGTTCGATAATGTCCGAGCTGACGATTACACGGCTCGATATGTGAGAGACTTTGAGTGGCGGTTTGCGAATAATTTCGACTATGTTCAACAAGGCAACTGGACAGTGGTGCAAACTGCAGACAACCAAGATGTCGCCATCCTGGCGGAACGGAGAGAGGGACATCTTGCGGAAGCGGCAAGACGTTTCATGAATGACTTTGGTGAAGGTGTCGGATGGCAAAGGGATCAGAGGTTTCCGCTGTGGCAACCAGAAGACGTGTCGCCGAGCGTGGACTATGGTGAGTTGGGTTTCTCTCTCACACAAACATATCTACATATACGCAAGCAGCGCTGATTTGACGATGGTATCCTTCCAGCCATCTACGATCCCGGTTCATCAGCCCAACAGGCTTTCGAACTTGTCAGGGAGGACCTCATGATCATAGGAGAATATCTCGACGGTCAAGGTTTCCCATGCCAAGAGAACAACAACGCTACAGATAGTTTTGTCAGAGCGGAGGCAAATGCCATTTTGACTAGAGAGACAGAAAGATGGGAGCGATCTAATCCAATATTTGCCGAAGCAGACGCAGCTATCGAGGCGTCTCTGGAGGCACTACGTCAACGCGATGCCATGTGTCACGTCCTGAACGGATGTGACATTCATTCCGACATCTCGATGCGCAAACGAAGAACAACAGGTGAGGCGGACGGACCATTCCGATATATCACTGAAAGTGTGTGTACTAAACGGAACCCATCGCGGCAGATGAGAACAAGAGCAAACTGAGAGATGTTTGCAAGAAAGTACGGAAGAGCGTCAAGGCCAAGTGCAGAGCAGAGGCACTCGTTTGCCAAACTGGAAAGTCGGATGTTAGATGTCAAGACGGCAGTAGGTTTAGATATGAAGCTGCTGGGGGGAAAGATGATGATGGGAAGGACGTCGACCTTATTCTATTGCTCCCGTCATCGGACGATCTGATGGAAGCAACGAAAGAACGCCCTCGCAAGCTGAACGTATCGGCTATTGACACAACAGGGCAGAACAAGACGGACCAGGCTGGGATCGAAAGGGTTGCTGGTGAAACGAAGGGGAAGAGGAGAGGGAAGGCAGGGCGCGGCAGAAAGGATGATACGGCTCTTTGAACACTTGTGAGAGTAAATTGTGATGATTTCCTTTTATTGACTCGGTCGATAGATTGGTTCTAGATATGCTCAAGGTATAGATAGGTCAATGGTATACCCTGTTTAACATGAGGGTTCTGGAGCTCACAGTTGATAGCAGACGGTTTCTCCCTGTTAACGAAATGACGTCATACCCTTCCCTCAAGACATCTGTTTACCTAACGACGTCATTACTCTTCATTACTTGACACTTGACATCGACACTCACATCATATAGCCCGTACCATTGAAATACATACATACACTCGGCCTTCTCTTGCTTCATCAGTACCCTCCAAAAAAGACATGAGGCAAAAACGTATCATCGACTCATGTCGCCGACGACCCCTGACAGCCACCAGTCACAGGCAGGCGGCACGTCCGGACTTTGCCACCATCCGCGACAGCTACGGTGCGTCGCGCACGGCCCCCCTTCTCTAATCCTTCCTTTGTCCCGTATCCATCTCTTCTCCCCACGTAGCTGCCGGCCGGCGGGGGAAACTAAAACGTGGAAGCCCCGGCCCGCACCGCAACCGAGGCTGATGGAGGAAGAGAGTCGACGAGGAGAGCGAGCGTCCTAAAAGCAAAATAAACAACAAGCAGCCACGCCAAAACACCCCATAGTCTTGGCCCACGGCCTGCTGGGCTTCTCCGAACTGACGGTGCTTCCCGCGCCCGTGCCCCCGGTACAATACTGGCATGGCATCAAGCAGGCTCTCGTAGCCCAGGGCTGTCCGAGCGTCATCACGACCTCGGTCCCGCCATCCGGCTCTATAGAGCAGCGGGCTGCCAAGCTGGCGGCCGACATCGACGCCGCCACGTCGGCGCGAACCGGCCCCGTCAACATCATCGCTCATAGCATGGGAGGGCTCGACGCCCGGTACATGATCTCGCGTCATCGTGGCGCCGCCGCCGCCGTCGCCTCGCTCACCACCATCTCTACCCCCCATCGCGGCAGCGCCTTTGCCGACTACGTCCTCGCTTCCGGCCTTTTGCCTCGGGTATACGGCTTGCTTACCAAGGTCGGGCTCGGCACGCAGGCGTTTGAGCAGCTGACGACTCGGTACATGGCCGACGACTTTAACCCGCGCACCGAGGACGACCCGGGCGTGCGATACTTTTCCTACGGCGCCGTCGCCCCTAGTCCGTCGATTTTCAGCCCGTTTAGGCTGCCGCATAGCATCATACAAGAGGCCGAAGGGCCCAACGACGGGCTCGTCAGCGTCCAGAGCAGTCGCTGGGGGACGTACGAGGGCACCATTGATGGTGTCAGTCATCTGGACCTCATAAATTGGTCCAACAGACTGAGGTGGACGGTGCGCGAATGGATGGGTGTCAAGCGCAACTTCAATGCCATTGCCTTTTATCTTGCCATCACCGACAGGCTGGCGGCCGAGGGCTTTTGAGGTATCGGTGGTTGTTGATATTACCCTAGCGAAGATGCGAAGCCTCCTCCCACCACTCCTCCCCAAACTCGTGAATTCCCCCCAAAACGACTCCAGCCAGCCAAGCTCGTAGATGGACGCCAAATGCAGTTTATGTATGTACACGAGTACAGCAGGTATGTTTCAGGTGATGGAGAAAAAGGGATAGAAGGAAAGAAGAAAAAATAGTTCGCCGGCGACTCAGACGATGCAGCTTTATCTTTGCATCCGTCGCAGACGTCGGAAGATTGAAGTTGGACAGCTTCGTCCGACTGGTCGTAAGACTAAAAGTTGCTGGGCTTCCTCTCCTTGCGCTTTTGGAACAGCCTGTAGGCGAAGAGGGATAGGACGCCGACGGCGACTGATGATGATGAGCCTGTTAGCGGCGGCTACCCAGGTGTGACAGGGGTAGGAAGGAAAGATTTACCGAGGAAGACGATGCAAAAGACGAGAACGACGCCAGGCTCACGATAGGCCCAATTGTGTTCGTGCGGTGCGCGCTCGACGAGGACGGGGGCGCTGATGACGGCCATTGTGACGGTTGTGAGGAAGAGAAAGAAGGCGTCTGAGGAGGTGAGAAGATGTCAGTTGAGGTCTTTCTGCTTGTCGCAATGGTAGTAACAACAATAACAACAATGAGGCGGGAGAGGAATGTTGTTAGTGGGAGGGGAGGGGAGGGGAGTGTATGATGTCGGGTAGGAGACAAGACAGAGATAAAACCCGCAGAATGACTCACCTTGTGAAAGTGCCTCAGCTGTAGGATGGGAGAGGGGGAGCGATGAATATGTGTGTGTATGTGTGTATGTATGTGCGTAGGTGTGTAGGTGTGTAGTATGTACAGTATGCGCGTAGGTGGCTTGCCGAGGGAAGAGGAGGAGGAGGAGGAGGAGGGAGGGGGAGAGGAAGAGAAGGATAAGAAGAGAGGATGAGAGGAAGTGGAGGAGAGGAAAGAAGAGGAAGAAGAGAAGAAGAAGACGTAGAAGCTAGAGTAGAAGATAGAGTTTATTTTTTTTTCCTGCCTTGGAGAAAGAGACAAGTACGAAGACAAGAAAGGAACAGAGGAAGAGAGAGATAGAGAGGTCCGGATGGGGGTTGAGCGGTTGGTGGGTAAGGCCCATTGCCCATGGGGGGGGAGGGGATAACGGATGGATGGATGGGTATATCGCGGACCAGCCGGACTGGAGCGAGGCCGTTTCCGGCGGGGGGGGAGGACAGAGGAGGTAGGGGGGGGGGGGGGGGAATAGCGCCATCACTGCTAGGTCTTGCAAGTTGCAGCTACCTACCTTGTGGGTAGTAGCACCTACTACCTAGGTAGGTACGGATACTAACGACTATTTACACGTTGTCTGTTAGAGGCCTTGTCGGAGGAGACTCCATAACGCTTCCAAGCTTCCCCTCCATCCTCTTCGGCCATGATTTCATTGGTCCGGGAGGGGGAACCATGTTGTGATATGCAGGGAATAATGGACGAGAGAGAGTGAGAGTGAGAGAGGTGAGAGAGGTGAGGTGGTGAGGTGGGAAGGCGGAAGGCGGTGTTTAAGCTGGGCGCACAGTGTGTGTTTCTTTCGCCGCCGATGACGACCAGTTTGAACAGGACCGGATTTTTATTCTTTACATATGACATACGAACACACACATGAATGGATAAGTAGGTAGCTAGGTATCAGGCATGCTTGGTCCAGGAACTCTCTGAGAGTGCGTGAGTGAGACAGACAGAGAAAGGGGAGAGAAGGAGAGGACGAAAATAGAGCATCTCGTGTGCGTATACTGTATGTATGTAGAGACATGGATAGCAAACGATGAACACCAAGACGAGTTCCAAACGACAATAAGAATGGCTTGATCGTATGTATATACCTACATCTTACACACATACGACAATCTACACACACACATATATACATACATACATACACTATTCTGTACAAGTCATAGCAAATATGTATGCGTATTGCATGTCCGTTTCTCATCGTCTTTGTTTCCACTCATCTTTGTTCTTCCCCAGACTGGCCACGAGGTAAAGCCAAAAGACCAAAGCATATTCGAAAAGAAGAAGAAGAAGAAGCCGGAGAAGAAGAGGAAGAAACTCTTTTATATGATAGATAGACCCAAAAAAAACACAAAGCATAATAAACTTAACGTGGGGTTGCCATCGCGGAAACTCCCGCCGGAAAGAAAAAAATAACAATGCGAGCTTCTCTCCTCTCCCATTATTAACCTCGGCTGCCGGCACTGAAGCGGATAGGGATGTTGGATTCCCCATCTCATCTCATCCCACGCCGCCTCCGCCTCCGCCTCGGCCGAAAAAGAAAGGAAGAGTAGACTAGGGAGGGAAGAAGGAAGGAAGGGAAAGAGAGGGAAAAGAAACATGAGCTGGGAGGGAGGGAGAAGGGGGGAGAAGAGAAACGACGTCGCTTACTTGACCAGCTGATGACCCGGTCACACACACACCACCATTTCCCGGAGCTGCTCTTCTTCTCTGTCTATTGTATTACACGAGCCGCCATAGAGAGAGAGGGAGAGAAGGACAGCCGTGTTGTTCATACATACATACATACATACACTAACTCACTCACTCACTCACTCTACATGCCTCATCATCGTGCTCCCAAGAGAAAGAAAAAGACAAAGAAAAAATCCCAATCACCGCGTCTCAGCTTTTACACATGAACATATCCCCGTAAACTCTTGGCCTTCCCTGGTAAAGAAAAGCTGCGACAGCCAAGTAATCCTCCTCCCCCCTCCCCTGTCCCTACCTGAAGAAGTTGCACCATCCCGGGCGTCCGGGGGGGGGCAAGGAAAAGAAGGGGATTTTCAGTCCAACAACAAGACACCCTCCCAAGACTCTTTTCTCCTTCTCTACACAGTGTCCGGGATCACCTGGTAGCCTGAGCCAGACTCAAACTTGACACAGAATCGTCCTCCGTCATGTTGTACCTATTCCATCTTTCCTCACATGACCTATCTGGTAAGCGGCAACGGTGACCTTCGTTAGTAGGTAGCCGCAAGGGTAAGGTAGGTAGGTAGTCATTTCAACAGCGGGCGCCAGGAGGTTTTAGGCAGCCGAACACATCACCTTCAAACCCCCCCCCCCCCCTCCACCAATCCTCCCCTCCCCTATATTCATTCGTTTCCCGGCGAAAGACGCAAGAACAGGAAAACCCTCAAGAAAGAGTCGTCATCGTCAGCAAAAGAAGTTGTCTATTTTTTCCTATCAGACTTACATCTTTTCATCTTGTCCGTCGTACGGAGAAACAGCCACAATGTCGCCTCCCTGGCTAGCTCGCCTTCGTCGCGTAAACCGGCACAACCTGACGACGTTTCGCCGCGCGCCTCTGGCCGAAATCTCGGGCTCGCTTGGCGATCTTGGCACGCTGCTGCCGCTCATGATCGCTCTCGCCGTCGATGGCTACATCCAACTGGGCTCGACGCTCGTCTTTTCAGGCATCTTCAACATCCTCACCGGCTTGGCTTTCGGCATCCCTTTGCCCGTTCAACCCATGAAGGTAAGAGACGAGATGGAGCCCGACTTAATGTTTCTTCCTTCCCTCCCCTTTCCTTTCTACTTCGGCTGCAGCCACTGAATGAGAAACAAAAAAAAATTTCCCGTATTGTACATTATGTTACAGGCCATAGCCTCGGCTGCCATTTCCGGCCGAGAGGACCCATCCATGGGCGTCGTCGTCGCCGCCGGCCAGTGGGTCGCCGTGGCCGTGCTGTTCATGAGCCTCACCGGCTTGCTACGTTGGGCCGCCCGCGTCGTTCCCGTGCCCGTCGTCAAGGGCATCCAGCTGGGCGCCGGCCTGTCCTTGATCCTTGGCGCCGGTTCGTCTCTCTTGCAGCCCCTGGCCTGGCTTCGCCCCGTGCTCGACAACCGGCTCTGGGCCTTGTTCGCATTCTTAGTCCTCATCGGCACCCAGCGTTGGTCTCGCTTCCCCTATGCGCTGTGCTTCTTCCTTCTCGCCATGGTCTTTGCTCTCATTTCCGTCCTCTCGTCGCATCACAGCTCCCTGCCCCGGTTCCACGTCTGGCACCCTTACTTTGTCTTGCCCACCTGGCTGGGTCATCATGACGCCCCGGCTCTGTGGATGGCCATCGGTCAACTGCCATTGACGACGCTCAACTCCATCATCGCCGTCTGCGCACTGGCCTCCGATCTGCTCCCGGATCTGCCTCAACCGTCGGTGACGAGCGTCGGTCTTAGCGTGGCCCTCATGAATCTCTCCGGCACCTGGTTCGGAGCCATGCCCGTCTGCCACGGCGCCGGCGGTCTGGCGGCCCAGTATCGCTTCGGCGCCCGGAGCGGAGCCAGCATCGTCTTCCTCGGGCTCGTCAAGCTCGTGCTGGGCCTCGTCTTCGGCGAGACCCTGGTCGACATCCTGCGCGGCTATCCAAAGAGCCTGCTGGGTATCATGGTCCTCGCCGCCGGCCTCGAGCTGGCCAAGGTGGGGCAGTCCCTTAACCAGGGGGCTTCGGACCTGTGGTCCCAGGACGACGGCGGCATATCGACGGCAAGGCACCGCGACCTCGGCGACGATGAACGCCAGGAAAGGTGGACGATTATGCTCATGACTACGGCCGGCATACTGGCCTTTCGCAACGACGCCGTCGGCTTCCTGGCCGGCATGCTTTGCCACGGGGCTTACAGGCTTGCTCCCTGGCTCTCAAAGCGCATATCTGGGATCTCGGGCCGGTCAAGCGAGGCGGACCCATTGCTCAGGAGGTAGAAGCGTTATTCGTACATACATACACAGCACGCGGGTTACATAAGAAGCGGAAAGCATCGATGTTGTGGTGAGTTCAAGAGGTGCATGGTATGATGCTGCCGTGCTGGGCTGGCGCATGGCCTTTTCTCCGCATGTCTTGTACATACATACCTACATACATTGATACGCACATGCATTACAGGTGACGCGTGTAAGGACTATGTCTGTATGTGTTCTTACTTCTTACACGTGCGTGTGTGAGAAGAAGCGGGAAGTCTGCCTGCTTGCTTGCTTAGGGGCAGACATATGTATCCTTTACTTAGTACCTACCTGGCAAATTCCCTAGTACCTACCAGCCTTCCTCTCGTATCATCGTGTGTCTTCTAGTGTCTGTCCCATCATGAGGGTTTGCTACGGTCCAATTTAGCCAGATCCCGACCACCTCTATGTATGATCAAGTGTGTGCAACTTGCGGATGGAAAGACCAAACCCAAACAGTGGAGTGCAATTTCCCGGCCAATCATCTCTCCTCCCTTCATCCAACCAGCCAGCATCAGCACCGCTATCGCGGGGAGGAGGGGGGCTTCCTGAGTAGACAGTACTTCTAGAATCTCCTACGCGTAACTAATTAAGTAAGTACTCACGACATCACCCCCCCCCCCTCTCCTCCTCCCCATAGCACCGTTGTGCAAATATCCATGGCCCGAGCCTGCCCATCGCCGACAGCCTCCACCAAAGGAGAAAGCCATCAGGCACGAAGCAGACGCTTCTCATCCTCGGCCAAGGCGCCGTCGCCAGCCATGGCTTCGACCAGCGACGGGACCGCCCGCGACAAGGTGCTGGAGCCTGGCTCTGACATGTCGCCTCCCGCGCAGCTTCGCGCCGTTCACAAGGACGACGACGACGACGACGATCATGACGACGACGACGAGGGTAAAGCCGTCGCTGCCGCTAATAAATCTTCTTCTGCGACCAGACCCGAACCTACCGCCAAAGTCGTCGCATCGCCTGCGCCTGCATGTGTGACTGGACACATTGCAGTCGCCGCTGAGCCACCTGCTGCCTCTCCTCCCGCGCGACCGTCGACGCCATCACCTAACCGCCGTCCGCCAGACTCGATCCCGCTGACCAGGAGCTCCGCAGAGCCTGAGCGGACGCATCATCAACAGCCTGCTCAGGACCCCGAGAACACCATGTCGGATCCCTTGGCGCCCTTGACGCCCTTCATGGGCTCCAGCCTATCCAACATGGACTACCCGGCCTACCGCTTCATGATGGCTCTCGCCTCCGCCAACGCCGATAAGAGGACGCCTCCCCCGACTGTCACGCCGTCCCAAGTTACCCTACCCAACCCGGCCGACGGAAACCACTTCGGCCTGATCCATGGGCATGGCCACGGCCTGGGGCGCCACGCTGCCCCTGACAACGGCCTCGAGTCCTTCTCGCGCATAGAGTTCGCCGACAGCGTCTTCCAGATGACCACTCACTCCGTAATCATCGGCCGCGATCAGCGCGCCCTCGAGCAGGCCCGCCTCGACGAGAAGCGCGCCCTCGAGTACAGGCGTCGCGTCGAGGACAACGCCAGCAAGGGTCTCCCGCCTCCGTCCCCGATCCGGCACGACCGCTGCAAGTTCAGTAAATCCTATGTCAGCGAAGAAGGCGGCATGCTCGGCCCCGAGTCCGATAGCGAGGACAGCGGCCGTCCGCCAAAGCGCCGCAAGACGAGTTCCGGCCCGTCCTCGTACGTCAGCAACAACGACGACGCTCAGGACAGCAACATCATCTCTGACCGGCAATACGTCTCTCATACCCCGGGCGCCGCCGCCGTCGACCTCACCAACTTACGCCCGTCGCCCTCGCACACCCCCTTCATCGGCATTCACTCTCCCGGCCCCGACATCGCCACCAAGACCAAGGCCATTTCCCGCGAGCACCTCAAGATCGCGTACAATGAGGAAACGGGCGTCTTCGAGGCCATTCCCCTGCATAAGAACGGCTTCTTCTGCGAGGATGTCCATCACAAGAGTGACACCGTCGTCCTGCGCTGCGGCGATCGACTACAGATCAAAGACGTCGGCTTTCGCTTCATCATCAACGGCGTCGAGAGGGGTTTTACCGGCGCCGAGGAGTTCCTCGAGGAGGAAGCCGCCAGGAAGCAGGGGCGGGATGCTAACGGAGGCAAGGAGATGAGCTTTGACTTTGAGCAGTCGCACGGCAACGGCAAGATTCAGTACACTAGCGATGAGCTGTCAGACCTCGTCACCCCGCCGCAGCTTTCTGATTTCGGTGACGCGGCCGAGCCGGAGCAGCCAGAGCCTGAAGCGAAGACGGAAGACCGTGGAAAGGCACCGGAGCCCGACCCGACGGCGTTGTTGCCACAGCCGCCAAAGAAGAGGGGCCCCGGCCGACCGCCGAAGAACGGAATCATGTCTAAGCGAGAGCAGCGCCTTCTTAAGAAGCAGCAGCAGCTACAGCAGCAAGAGCAGAAGCAGCTGGAACAGCAGCAACGGCTTCAGCAGCAGCAGCAGGATGGCGTAGCCGATGAGGCTCTCCCTCAAGCGCCGTCGACCGAGCCTCCTCTGAAGAGAAAGGTGGGGCGGCCCCGGAAGCATCCGCTGCCGGAAGACGGGGGCGGCGACCGACCGGAGAAGCGTAGGTACAAGCCGAGGAAACCAAAGAACGAGGATGGCGCCGTCGGATCCGACGCCGAGAGGCGAGCTCGAGAAAAGAAGGACAGGAAGGCGAGGCCCAAGTCGCCGCCCTTGGAGCTCAAGATGGAGAATTACTCGGAGGAACAGCTGCAGAAGCCGAACAAGAACTACGGCATCCTCATCGACGAGGCGCTGGCGGCCGCCGGACCTGACGGTCTGACGCTCAAGCAGATTTACAAGAGGATATGTCAGCGCTATCCCTGGTTCCATTTCCATACCGAGACCAAGGGCTGGGAGAGTAGCGTACGGCACAACCTGATAGGGAACGAGGCTTTCAAGAAGGACGAGTCGACAAACCGATGGTCTCGCAACCACGAGATCGCGCTCGATGCCGGCAAGAAGCGGAAAGTGGCGTCGCCGGAGCGCGTCCTGGCCGGGCAGCAGGCCTACGGGTCTTATGCGTTCACTTACGGCGGAGGCGGCGGCGGCGCACAGCAGCAAATGCCGACGTCCGGATACGCTCCGGGCTACCACCCGACGCCGGGATTCCCGACGCAGCCGACTCAGCCGCCGGCGCTGCCTTCTGCTCTGCCGCCCTCTGCTCCGCCGAACGGGCCCATGAACCAGCAGCTCATGGCCCGCCCTACCGGACCGTCGCCGCAAGTGCACGTCTACGTGGCGCCGCCGGCTCGGACGACAGCCGTCGCGGGAGCCCAGCCGGGAGGGTACAGTTCCCCCTACATACCGCGGCCTCCGGCTCTGGCCCCGACCCCGGTGAAAGCGGAGAACGGCGCAACGACCGGTGCTCCCCTTGCGCCGGCGGTGCCGTCTTCAGCTCAGGCCGACGACGCCGTTCAGAAGGCAACGGCGGCCCAACCGTTGACGACGACGACGCCTTCGACCCCAGCAGCGCCAGTTCGGCCGGTGGCGAACCAGCGGCTTCTTCAGGCCGTCGTCAAACTCAAGAACGGGCTCATAAGTAACTTTGAGCGAGCGAACAACCCACAAGCCGAAGCCATCGTCATGTCGGCCCTCAACCGCGTCATTGGGCTCAAGCAGGGGCCGGGGAGCAACGACAACCTCGAGAAGGTTTGCATGCATGCCATCAACCAGGTCATCGAAGGTTACCTCGTCAAGAACAGGAGTTCGGAACCGGCAGGCGCGTCTTCGTCGTCATCTTCGACGTCCTCGCCTGCGACGCCGGATCCACCGACGATGCTCGACCCCCAGGTGCTCAAGTCTCTCAACGGCTTCAAGGCGGTGTCGATCAGGGCGCTCAAGGGTCGGCTGGGAGAGGCCCGGGCCGAAGACATGGCCCTTTCGGCCATCGATCGCGTCCTCGGTCTCTCTGACACGAGCTCCTTTGCTTCGACGGGGCAACAGAGCAATGGTAGCTTTGACGGCGTGGAGCAGCATCTCATGAAGTCTGTTCGTCAGCTTCTTATTGGGATGAATCAGCAGCTTCCCCGGAGCCAAGATGCGCCTCCTCCTGCGCCGCCTCCTGCTCCTGCGCCTCCTCCTCCACCTCCGCCTCCGCCTCCCCAGCAGGCAGGTAATTAGGGATGGTTAGTACCAGGCAAAAGCTTGCGTCAGCCCTCTATACCTAGTTACCTTGTCAACTACCTTTTTTGAAGGGGTTTTTCTTCTTCTTCTTTTTTCCTCTTGTGCAACCTTCTCCCCCTCGCCCCCTTTTACGAGGTTGGTCTCACGGCGTGTAATGGTTCCTGTTTGCTGTCCTTTTATTTTCTTTCCATATTGGGTTCTTTTTTTTTTTTTTGCTGCTTTCCTTGTTCTACCTCGTTTCTCATGGGTTACACCTTTACAGCTGTGGCCCCGTGACGGGAAAGGGGGGAAAGGGGAAAGAGAGAGGGGGGGGGGCGCAAAGAAGAGAGAGATTATATGAGTTGGAGCTGGCTTTTAGGGGGGGGGGGGGTTAAAGAGGGAGTGAGGCTTTTACCGTGTTGAATGAATATATCCATTTGTAGTGTTAATCCTAAGATGTTGGTGTCGATCGCTGTGGAGGCGGGAAATGCCATGATTGACGGATGGCTGTTCGTTGATGATGATCCGCTAGCGGAGATGGTGTCGATTCACTTCTGGTCTATGATGACGAATATTTGGTCTGCTCAGCTAGCTGGAAGGTACCTACCTAGGTTGGCGAGGGCTAAGACGGCGATGATGCCCTTCACACGGTAAACTCGCTCATGCCAACGCGATAATCATCCTGACACCCGGCAACTGTGTAAGTAGCACAAAACGAAAGAAACACTCTTCTTCACTGCCTATTTCACGAGATGGGACATGTCATGTGAGTACGTGCAGATAGCAATCTACCCACCCACCACGTATCGATCTCATCTTCCCAACCTCGCCTTCACATCTCATCATCACCCACCAACCCAAAGCAGAAACAAGACGATAAAAGGGATGAAAGACATTAATTCTTTACGAAGCGATAAAAAGAGAAATCGTTTGAAAGGAAAAAAAAAAGAAGCAAAATCTTAAGCTGCTCGCTCAACATCTTCTCCTCCTCCCCTTTCTCCTCGCTCAACATCTTCTCCTCCCCCCCCCCCATTTCTCCCCCCCTTTCTCCTCGTAACAAATAGTCATTGCTATTTACCTTGAATCCTTTACTTCTCTCATTAACCCGTTATCGTCCCTTTCCATACTCCCTTTCCATTCCCTTCTTGCTTCCAGTCCCTTTCCCACCCTTCATTCTCTCGCGCAGGAAACCCCGTCTCCATCGTCGTGACGGGGTGCAATTTTTTTGCGGGACGGGGATTAGGGGGGGGGACAGGAATGGTGAGAGAATTAGATGGAGACGAGGAATCTGTCGGGATACATGACTATAAGGGAGGACGACAGAGAGGGGAAGGGGGGGGAGAAGAAGTGAGGGAGGAAGGGGAAGAGAGAGAGAAAGTGCGTCTTTTTGTACCATAGAAGAAGAAAACAAGGAAAAGAAGAAAGGGAAGAAAAAGGGGGGGGATCAAAATCAAGCTCTCGTCATACACACACTGTGCCACATGCATCAATCACATGCATCAGTCGTAACCTCTTCCCTCCCGGCCTCGCCCACCAGTCATCATCTTCCTCCGAAAAGCCTCCTAGGTGCCGTGTGAAGAGAGACCGGTGGCCTTGTCCGGCACGTCGACGCTGAGCGGCGAAAGCTCCCCCTTGCCCCCCGCCAGCCTGTCGACGCCCGAGACGCCGCTGTCCGCCTCGCCAAAGATGCCCAGCCCGTCGACGTTGCGCCCCTTGTGCTGGTGATGGCCCTCCTCGCTGAGCTCGGCCAGATTCATCAGCGCCGGCGGCCGGTGCTGCATCTGCTTCGCCTTGGCCAGCGAGATGGTCTTCTGCTGGTACGTGCTCGTCACCGGCTGCGTGTCGTCCCGGTCAATCGTCGCCTTGACCAGCGCCGCCATCCACAGACGGCCCTGCTGCAGGCTGGGCACCGCAAAGTAGTGCACCGTAGGCTTCGTAAAGTTGACCGCCCGCGACAGGCCGGCGCGCGGCGGCACCAGCTTGAAGATAAAGGTCGAGTCGTGGCCCCTTTCCTGGCTGCTTGGGGAATCGCCGCCGCCGCCGCCGCCCGGTAGGAAGCTGACGACGGGGATGCTCGGTCCGCCAACGGCCCCCGTAATGGTTGCGTGGAGCCCCGTAAGTTTCTCGTTGTCGGCCGGGAGGACGCGGTGGAACGATATGTCGATGAGCCCCTTTTCTTGGTCGTCGTCCTCCGAATAGTAGTACGCTAGCCGTCGGCCCTTGAGCACAAACAGCCGAGACTTCCACGTCGTCATCAGGTTCGAGCTCTTCTTCCTCATCCAGCCGTAGTAGTCGGCATCCTTCTTGGCCTCGGCGGGACTTATGTTCTGCAGCCCCCGCGTATAGGCGCTGGTGTCCTTCTTCCCCTTCTTCTTGTTGGCTCTGCTCGCCGGCGTCGTCATCAGGATCGAGCTCTTGCCCGTGCCGGGGGATTCCAACTCCATGCTGGGGCCGGCAGACGGCGTGCTTGACCCCGTCCGCGTAGGCGAGTTCAGAGACGGCTCCTTGGACGGCACTTCGGGCGCATCCGGATCCTTGAACCGGCTAGTCACCAGCTTCTCCGATATCGCACGCATACCCGGGCGGCCTTTGCCCATGGGCCTGCTGACGACGGTCGAGAGCCAGTCCGAGTTCAAGCCGGCATTTTTCGCCGCCGACGGCGACACGTGCGGCCTGCCGACGCCGGGCACGCCGTCGAGGTTGGTCACCGTCGGAGAGAGCCCGTCCTTGGCCGGCGGCGCCGGGCGCGGAGACTCGACCGTCGTCGTCGACGCCGTTCTCCTATGGGGCGTCGGCTGAATGCCGTAGTATTTTTGGGCCGCCGCGGACGGGCCGCCGTCCGGGTACGAGTCGATACTGCCGAACCTCGAGTGTCTAGACAGCGCCGTCGCACTGCGGACCCTCTGTTCCTCGGCATAGCTCGACTTTCTTGAGTGGTTCATGCTGTCTCGCTTTCTCAGCACGTTGCGTCTCCGTCCGTCCACCTCGGTACCGGAAAAGTACCCGCGGTCCAGATCGACGGCTGAGTCTTGCAGCATATCCGGATCCGAGCCTGCCAACGTGTCGTGATGACCTGCCGACGACAGAGGGCGGGGGGACTGCGAAAATGCCGTGCCCAGCGTCCAGTTCCGGTCAAAGGACGGCTGTTTCGTGTGCATGGCTTCCGTGCCACCTCCAATCCTGGAGGTGTTGAGGGCCGGTACCACAGCGCCATGCGCAGGGCCGGAAAGTCGAAAGTCGGTGGATGAGTGGCGACGCGAGTGGTTCAGCTCCCTGATGGACGCGGCGGACGGGCGCTTGATACCGCCGGCCTGCGTCGGGCTTTCCCTCGCGGACGGAGGTGAGGCTGGCGGATAGAGCGAGGGAGGAGAAAACTTGGTCGAAGTGTGCGCTGACGAGACACGCTGGGTTTGTGAAGAAGATGGTCGTTGCGAGACGGGACTCGTGAGCGTATTATTCCGGCTCCTGGATCGCTTGGAATCGTCGGAGCCTGGCCCGCTGTCGTGCTTTCGAGTCGAATGCTTCGTCGCCAGGCTATGGCTGCTCGTCTCGTCCTGAAGAGCTTTAATCTTCTGCCAAGTCTTGAGGCGTCGGCCGACCGATCCCAGGTCAAATGCCTTGATAAAGAGGGAACTCTGGTCCATGCCGAGAAGCACCTCTCCGGATATTTCCTGATCTCGAAACACATCACAATGGTGCTTTTCCACGCCGGCCGTGAAGAGATAATCGGCAACCTCATCAGGGCTCCATGCCTCCACCTCGGCTCGGGAGTGAAACCCATCTTCCTCCTCGTCCGTCTCCTCGCCCTGGATGTAGGACATTCTGTGGTCGAGGGGTGCGCTGTATTCGCTGCCAGAATCGGTCGGGGCGCGGAGTACACCCACGCTCGGAGGAGACCGCAAGTCGGTGATATGCTCGTTGATGACGTTGAGCGTCTCGTTGAGCACTTGGCTATCTTGGCTATGGTTGTCGAGCCGGCCCAGGCCGGACGCCGGGGACCCGGAGCTATCGACGCTTGGGGACGCCGTCGCGTCGGGCTTGGGCGATTTCAAGGGCAACGTGGTCGAAACGTCTCTGGTGTTGCCGGCTGACATGGAAGTGATTGGTGATTGCGCCGCATTTGGGGAAGCGCTAGGGACGGGAGCGGCACTGCCGTCGTGGTTCACCTCCGCAACGGGAGGGAGGGGCTTCGAGAGTGAAAATGCGGGCATCGTCCGTGGAGCTGGTCGCGTATATACTAGTGCGGCGGGCTCAGCATATTTATACTTATGTATATGTGGTCAGCCGCAAGGACAAACCTTCGGGGAAAAGGCCAGTATTATTGTTGACAAGGTGGCGGCCTAGAAACCATCCGTCGCCAAACTCATCGTCTCGCTCGATAAGTTCGACTCGGTCTCCCTTGGATAGGCTCAGCTCGTCGGAGCTGCGGGCTTGAAAGTCATCTGCAGGCCTTGGTCAGGGTTGTCATCATTGCCAGTCGAGCGGATCCAAGGGTAAGGCGAGGGGAGAGGCGTGGAGAGGAGAGAAATGGAGGAGGCCAGCAGCGTGCAGCAGGTATGAGGGATGGCTCACGAATGACTATCAAGGTATCGCCAACCTCGGGTCGAGGCAGGGGCTCGTTGGATGCCCTCGAAGCCATGGTGCCGTTGAAGCAGCTCGTCGCGTCGTCGAGAAAGGAAGGGGGGGGAGGCCTTAGACTGTGACGAAAGCCAGGCTCAGGCAAACGGACGACGCCGAATTGCGGCCCGGTGGTGGACGATAGACAGTCGATCGGCGAAGGGATTTTCTGCCCATCAAAGCGCGACTTGGTGCTCCTGCGCGTCGAAGGCGAGCGGCGCCATCAGGGCCAGAAAACGGCCGGAGGGTCTGTGTCGGCTTCGTGCCTCGAGAAAGCGGATCGAGGTGTCGCCGATGCTTGCCGTGTATTATTTCGTCGTCACCTTAAGGAGGTGAGGTTTCTCGTTTCTTCCCCTTTCCACCGAGGACGAGTTCTCGTTGAGAGAGTGCGTAGTGGGTCGTCGCTTGTTTGGCATGACCCAACGTGGTACAAAATCGTGGGCGATTACGTAATGTGTGTGTGCCGGTTGCAGGGTAGCTCGGGGGTGGTATGGAGGTGTGAGAGGGATTAGTATCCGTAGTGGCAGTCTCGTGAGGAAGATTCGACAGCAAGCCTCGACCGGAAAAAGTCGATGACCTACATACGCTGAAACCACAATGTCACAGTCTCAAGTTCCAGCGCCGCCCTCACCACCGAAGCACGTGCTCGTCGGTTGGATGCACAGGCCAAGTTAAGGCGTTTACGCTCCAAGTATGAAGAACCTTATCGCAATTGTCCACGAGGGGATTGCATAAACTCCAGCACTGCAATCTGCACACATGCCTCATTCATGCCTCGATCTTGAGGAAACACACCAACGGTACTAACCTAGAGCCTGGAGGGCGACACGAACAACAATACGCTAGTTCCGAAACCTGTCATCGCAAGCCTTCCGCTCTTGTGACTGCTCATTGTTCCAAGTTATCGACTGACAGTCCCGCGCGCGTACTAGGCCCTGATAAACGCTAGACTCCGAGAGATGATCTCTCTAAAAAGGGGTGAGGGGGAGTGCCAATTTATACCCCGTGCCGTTCCAATCTTGCCTTCCGTTGGCAGGGCGTTATACCAGCCCACCAAGGAGACAAGGTAATGAATGCATCAACCTTTTTCTTCTCCTCTGCGATGATGACAGGAGCAGCAAAGTGCTTAATATACAACCTTATTAGCCTCCCAGGGGATAGAAATTTCAGCAGAAAGAGGTTGTTTCATACTATCTTCTCGGGAGGCCAAACGCCTCACAGCGTCCAAATTGGGCTCCTACTTCATATCCATCACCTATTCTCACCAAGCGGAATGCCACATTTATGTGGACATTTCGTGCTGCAAGTCGCCGCAACGCACACCCCACCCCCCACGCCCCTAGCTCACACTCTCTCAACTGAAAGTCATCGACTTAACTCAATCAATGTTGACTTTGAACATGTTTGTCATCTATCAACATTAGAGTAGATGTTGGTGGATAATGAAAAGCTGCCCGTAGATTCGGACTTCTTGCCTACTTTCTGCCTTTTTAGGCAGCACCGTGAGACAGCATGACGGTAATATTGGCGTGGGGACTTACATACGTTTGTGGTCTTCATCGCCCTTGTCAGCAGTTCTGGCTTTGGCCCCTTGAGAGTCGGTGCTTGTGTCCCGTCTCATGAGTATCTGGTGGCAGCCTTTAAATAGCTGTCTGCACCCTTTTAATCCGTCGACAACGGTGCCGTCACGTCAGCAGGAGGCATATCTGTAATTTTGACCAGTACGGGCATGCGTGGAACTTTGAAGTCTGCCGCTGTAGGTGTGGCAGCAACGGTCGTAGTGGCTATCATCAGTTGGTTTTCTTCACTATTCTACCGACCACAGTCAATACATAATAACTAAGAGTAAGAGCTATTTCTTTTCTGAGCTATAGACGGTTGAACCTGCATCGTCTGCACACTTGAATGCGACATTGTCGGCATTCGTAGATGAATCGATCAAGCCAATGATGGCACTCTTCGCACCGGTATTCGCCACCGCGCCCCCGCCACCTATCGTGATCGCACTCGTGATTCTCCATCAAGTAGTTCGCGGCCTGTTGTATGCGCCGGGCTCTTCCTTCGTCGTCAAATAAAGCACCGACATCTCGGTTAACGACTGCTTCGGCTCTTGCAAGGAGCCGATGCTCGTCCCATGTTTCGCAACCACACGTCTTCCAAGGGCGACCGCAGACGTAGCAGAATTCGGCGCGACATATACAGGCTGCCTCGATTAGAACAGAGATGAGAGACTAGACATGTGGAAACTGAGCTTACTTATATGATTGCATCCATGCGCAAGTTCGACAAGCCTTGCGCAGGAATAGCAATGCTGCCACTGATTGGCGGCCGCAATCCGCAGAAGCTCCTGGACGGCTGGATCCTTCGGACAGTCGCCTCGATGTGACATCTGTTTGCATATTGTGCAAGTCGTCTTCGCGCAACGTGTGCAAGTGGCCACGTCGTTTTTGATAAATTGAAGTGGGACGAAGGTAGAGCACGTTGGCTCGTAGCAATAGGTCCTATTGGGAGTTTCAAACTCGATCTTCTTTGCCTTGAATTTGCCAACCAGCTCGGAAGGTAAAAAAACTTGGTTCGGCTCGATTGGAATCGGCTGCTTGCAGCACCGTGACGGAAATAACGATTCGTCTCCAATAGAAGCTGTAAATAGACTGGCGAGGCATTCGCGGCAGTACTCGTGCTTGCAAGGGCATCGAGCCACATCGTAGAAAACGTGCTGATCGCCGCAGCAAGTGCATACGGTGGTGGGCTCCGCCATTTTCTGCCCGGATCTAGTGGCGGCCCAAGATGACGATTCAGCTTGATCGAGCTCATCTTCCTCGGGGTAGCCGATATAGAGGGCCTGAAGTTTGAATAAAAGTTCATCTTCGGCCTCATCGACTTGAGAAATAGATTCCGTCTCTTCGTCGACGACGGACGGGATAGGTGTCCCAGGGTGACTGCTGACTTGGAGAGCGATCTGGTGGTCCTGGGCCGCCCGGTTCTCCGCCAGCTGTTCCCGTTGTATAATGCCCCCGTCAATGCTCACGGCTCTAGCGATGCTCATGCACATTGATCGATCCGAAATAAGAGACTCAAGCGACTCCAGTTCCGATTCGAATGCGTTGATGGCAAGCTCCGAATCAGGAACTTCTCCTTCGCGGTATTTTCCTTTGCATCTGGATTTCAAGCCCTCTATGTCTTCCTTGAGGAGCTCGACCACAAGATGGATCGAATCCGGGTCCAAGCCCGAGATGTCCATGATGGGTCCTGATCAAACAAACCCTGGATGTGTTGATTTAGACGCCCTGTATCTATCATAGAGCATGAACCCGAAGCGACTCACGGATCGAGCCTGAAATCATTCAAACCGAGGCTTCTTTTCACGTTTGTGGTGTTGGGAAGTTTATATCTGCTCACTGGAATATATAGGTATTCACCTACTATGTAACGACGCAAACGAGGATCGTATCTGCCCGTAGGCTTTAGGCTCTATGCCCCTCGTCTGCTAGGCTGCTGGGCACAAAAAAAGAGGGACCGATTCATAATCGGGGATAAAACTACGAATTACGGACGTACATATGTACCTAGATAAGTGCCTTATGTAACCTGTATATAATTTATGTATACACCTACTACCTACCTACCTATGTACGGATTATATCCCCTACTAATCCGTAAATTCCTGACAGATTACTAAGAAAAAAATCAGAAAAAAAGTCTAAAATTCAACCTTTTTTAATTCTCGTATTTTTAGCCTAAATTCTTAGGGAATCTGCTAAGAATTCAGGTGGGGATTTTGTCCCCGACTACTAATCAATCGCTCCCTTTTTTATATGCCTACTAGGCGAGGAACACCCGAGCCTCAGTCCCAGACATGGCGAACCCACCTCGAACCCACCCGGTGGGCCAGTACAGCCGGTTCCGAAGGTTCATACATATGTACTCCACCTGGTAGAGCCGCTTGTCGTGATAATATCCTCTTCTTGTACATATATTCAAGTTTAACTCTTCGCCTGGAGTTCCTCTTCCCTTCTATATTAACTCTAGATAGACAACTCTTAGGCACCTGCTTATTGAATAAACTCCGGGCCAGCCTCTTATATACATACGCGTTACTCGCTATTGCCCTGGAACATGAACCCCCCTCCTCGCCCCGACTCGTCTCTCAATTCGGCATGTAAACTGTTCAATTCCTTGTCCATCGACTCAGGGTCAGCATCCTCCAAAAGACGTTCAAAGTCCAGCAGCTTCACCCCTGATTCCGTGACGAGGAAATTATATCGATTCACGTCACCGTGCATGAGGCCCCGCTTGTGGAGTTTCTCTATAGCAGCTCTGCAGACTTCCAAGTCCTGAAAAGACGCAGAGCGTCCTTCGATTTTTTCCAATAGGAAACCCATGACCCGTCCATTCTCGTGAACATGGGCGAGGAAGCGGGGAGCCAATCCGGAATTCTCAAGCAAATGGTATGCTCTTGTCTCCAGCTCTATGCGAGGCAGTTCCCATTCAAAACGGGCTATTTTGGCGATGACGGTGGATGATGATTTAAGAGTGGCTGAAAGGGAAGGAGGTAAGATGGCTTCGAAAGCCATCGCCGTGAGCTGCTTGGTCTTCTCCAAATCTAGGCAGTTCACCCTGGCATGATGCCACAGGCTCTTAACGGCAGGTAGTGTTTTGTTCATAGTTGAAGTCTTCAGCTCGCCGTTGGCTTTGTCTCTTGAGATGTATGCAATTGTCCACTCCTCGTTCCAAGGAAGGTGAGGCAAAGACTCAAGGGGGTAGGAGAGCGTATCTCTATCAAAAGTCCCGGGAGATATGACGAGATATTTCACTTGGTTCTCGATTCGCAGTCGATATTCACTTTCAGAAGCATCATCGTCGTCCACTTCCATGGACAGGATGATTGGCTGCGTGGCCGAGCTTGAAGCATGATTTCGAAACATGGTCAAGTTCCGGTGTAGGTGCTCTCTAAAGAAGAGAAACACGTAAGAGATGCAGCATTCGTACGTACATTCATATACGAACAAGACTGCATTTAATCCTGCCTATTCTGCTTTTTCATTTATTTATATCCATATTGTAAGGGCGGGTGCTCCTAATCAAGAGCCGGTCTCTTTCATAGGCCGAGAGCATTAATTCTCGCAGGAACCCACATTCCCTGTGACATGGTCAACTTCAATCAGAACCGCCTCATCAGCATCCAAACGGATTTGCACCCGCTTTCAGGCGCGACGTCCTGCAATACATATGTACATAAGCGCGGCTGTTGAGATAATGGTAAGATCCTGACTCTTTCAGCAAGCCACTCTACGGATAGCGTTCGACTAATTGTAACCGCAGCCTCACAATGCGTGCAACCCAATAAGCGTCTTTCGGCAGATACCTACTCCGGCCGTGTTGACCCTCATAATCAGGAACAATTGAATGTTCGAGCCATTGACACAAGGTGGAAGCCAGGAATTCGTAGCCCGGCGCTTACATCGCCTTCATCACTGGTCGGGTTCTTGCTACGCTGGCTGCAGAGGGGCCATCGGTTCGGCTCAAAGCAACACAGGTGACAACTCGGGAGCCAGCACATGCTTAGGACAGCACAAGCTTGAACGGCTACAAATTGTTCCTTCTTGCTACAGCATCCAGACTCGAATAGCGATAGGCTCTAGCAATGAATGATTTGATTCCATCTTGTAAGAATAGCAGTCCATTAAACTTGTCTCGCTTCAAAATCGCAAGTCCAGCTCGTGCCTTGGACTATCGAAAGTTGCTGTCAGTCTTTGCCACTCAATACTGATACCTCTTTGACCTGACCCGCTAGGCAAGAAATGTGTGTGTCCAAGTTTATCAAGTATACAATCACTCTCTGTCGTCGAAGTAGCCTCCTCTCCGAGCTGCCTCGGGGAACTCGAAAGACTTGTATTGTCCTCCACCACTCGATTCCCAGAGAAGCTGTGCCTGTTCGCACCATACAAAATGCTTTAAAAAGCCATCTTGCGAATACACCTTGTCACGGGCCTCAAATGCCCATTTCTCGCCCCTAGAACCAATCATGTCTTTCTCCAGAGCCAGTTGACACCCGGCACACGATATTCCGTGTTCGACTTCACCTGTTCGTCGATCATAGAAAGGAAGTGCGCACGAACCCATAAAGTTCAATTTTTCATCCTGTCCCCGTTTAGCTGCCTCACGCTGCGCTCGTGCGGGCGGTTGCTGTCCGGTAACCGACATGGCTTGATGAATAGAAACGACCGCAATGCGGGATTTGCGCGAGGATTCTTCCATTGAATATATTCCAGGTAGAGTCCTGAATGACATGAGTCGATGCACTTCTGATCTGGTCAAGTGGAATTGCTTGCGCACAGCGGCAAGAGTTCGGACTTGGGTTTCTGGAGCCCGTTGAAGACATCTGAAACAGCATCGATTCCATGGTAATAGAGAGACGAAGCCGCCAAATTCGCCACAGAATCCGCAAGCCTTAGTACATAGCACATGGTAAATGTCGAATAGAGAGATGTGAATAGCGAGTCGTGTCCGTAACAAGGCGCAGAGAAGGTTTAGTCCATGTAAGACCACCATCCGGTACTGCTTCAAAGAATGCACCATTTGTCTCGATCTGGTATTCGTTTGTCGAAAGCTGAATAAAGATTGCGTGTCTAAACGTAGCAAGACGCCATGCAGAAGCTCCAGTGGTAGCCGATCGAGTGTGCCCAGTCCCGAATTCGAAGCCCGTTCGAAGGGGTTTGCTATCGAACCGCGAACAATCTGATGTTGACGAGGCGAGAACCATACCACAGAACGACCGAAGTCTTTGCGATGATAGGTAGTGGCTCGAATAATGGCGTCGGTCTGATCTTGGCGAAAGCGGTATTCGGTGACGGATCGATATCTGCGAGGCATAATGATAGACAGCCTCTACCTTGACGGAAGATACGACCCGCAGTCGGCGTCTTTGGTGGGTGATGGCCGATATGATGTGGTGCCCGGCCGCGTTTGTACGACGCCCGTCAGGCTATTGTATTGTCGATCTCGCGCGTCAAGGGCCTCGGACGGTGCTACGTTCAACTTGTGCGCGCTAACCAAATACGACTGTATAGGTCTAAAGAAGTAAATTCTGCCTTTCAAAGCCCGCAGAAATGGAGGGTTGGGGCTTTCGACTCGAGGAAAGTCGTTGGAGAGGAGACGCGACGCTAGAGCTCGACGCGTAAACGGATGCACGCATGATTACATAACCGTACTCCGGTTCAAGAGACTACATACGTCCTGCTTGGCCACAATTGCCCCACCAATGGAACTCCTGGAAGTTGAGCTACTCCTTTGTCGACATCGCGTTGTAGTTTGAGTAGCATTAGCGGGCCGGCACGTCTTCCGCTGGTCGATGCAGTCAGGCCTTGGTAATGAGGTTATTTAGTAGATCGTCACTGCCCAGCTCATGCATGCGTCTCACGCCCGGATCTGGTCAGGATGGACGCATCGTCGTTACAAAGTGTGAAGAATAAGAAGGGTATGTTAAAGAGATGCCACACTTGCCTCGTTCGCCTCTAAAACCGCCTCAGGGTCATCTCAAGATCGGGTTGTCTGGCGATTGTTATCAAGTTTTAGCTACAGCAAGGCTATTGAAATCATGAAACTGAGCCTCAAGCTCGTTAGTCTCCAAGCCAATAAACGACGTCAAAGCTTCCACGCTTCCTTCACGACTCCTATACGGGTCCTTCGCAAATGCGAATCAGATGGGCAGGTAAGAGAGATGCGGGAAGAATATGGTTAGGGAGAGAGGATTCTACTTAGCAGGACTCTTCTTTCGTATGCCTACGCCTTCGAAACGCTTTCCTTCGGCACGTTCAAGTGTCGCGTCCACGAGATGTTTTGCGAGTGCGATTCTTAATCACAGCTTTGCTAACAGTCTAGCATTAAGAATGTTAACCTTTTCCGGCCCCTCAATATTTATCACACGCAGATGCCCTTACGATTCTGATATCCTGTAGCATCCTGTAACAAGTTGGCCCTCATCTTCTGCGAGATGAGCATGTAGATGCTTGAGCCTCCCTATCTGTAAACTATATACATAAAGCACAGCTGTGCATAAGCCCTCTTGACGAGATCAACATCCCCAGTTGTACTCTTAGTGTAGGTAGCTGGAAACTCGTCTGCCCGGTTTCCCTTACCTGTGTTTTTTACAAGTAGGCACGTCCGGCTGAACGAATCTGGAACCCTGTCTTCATCTCCACCGTCAAAAGGAGACACACATGAAGTCGTCTCACTCTCTGACACGTCGGCGATGAAAGGCACTTTGCATCTCGGATCTCGTCAAGTCAAACTCGCGAACTTGCAGATCGAGTTAAGCCATGTCATTAGTCGGCTAATCAATCGTTGCGCTTGGGAGCGCCGGCAGCGCGACTGCAGTTCTCTCCCTGGGAAACCGGCATGTATTGATGTCGTAAGTTATTGTTTTTGTACCCCTGTCTTGCGACCAGGTGGCGATAGAGGCGCCGTCCCTTGCTCTTCCGCGTGGGATTTGATGTAGCATTAGCTACCTACCTAGGTAGGTACCTGGTAGGTTGGTAGTATGTAGGTAGGTGGCCGAAGAGGTCTGAACTCCCTGTTTAACTGCCGAGGTAGGTAGGTAGATTCTCGATGTGATATTAGGTACCTACCTGTATCGTTAGATATATCGTTAGATACCTACCTAGGTAGGCTTCTGCGAGGGCTGCGAGGGCTGCGAAGGGCAAGGGGGGAGGAAAAGGCGGGCGCCATGTCTGTGAAGACGAAACCGGCGGCGACGAGGGCAGTGAGCGCTGGCGGCGATAATGAGGGCTTACCTCGTTACAGTGCAGTGGGTGTACGGATACAAATGTACGGATACGGATACGGATACTCTGTCGGGCTGTAGATGCCCCACTAGCCCAACGGCGATCAGAGGCCGTCACGTGAGAATAAACTGCAGAGATACTGCAACAAAAACCAGTATCGTTAACGGTGCTATGGAAATGCATTACCGTAACGTATCTTGCATTTGTTTACATCACTGGGAGGTACTGCCTATCCGTACATACCTCCTACGTACGGATTACATCCTCAGTCCCTTCAAATTCCCCTTGCTCTCCTCACTTTCGGCCTGCGTTTACATACCTACCTACCTACCAAGTCACGCACTTCGTCTTGGCACTAAACGTGCCCAGACGCGCCTCTCAAACCCAAGCTTTACGGAAGTTTTTTTCCTTGGCTTGGTCCGTCAAAGCGATCCAACGAGCCAAGTCCCCACCCTATGCGCCGTCATCCGTTCAGTCTTTGGCTCATCATCCTCCCGCGATCGAGCCCCGGACCCGAAACACGCGAGGCGTCTTTCCACAGGCGAGAATCATCGAGGCAGCCTGCCCACTGTTGCGCGCTCCTGTCGCCAGCATAGCAAGCTGAACTATCGATCGCTACTACCCTTTTGCCTACTATCCCTCGTCCTCACTGCCTATTGCCAACCAGCCTACGGATACTTCCTACCTCTTAGTGCTTCCTTCCTACCTACCAAGTGCCTACCTAACCTACCTCACTCGGTATTTACTACGGATAGTGCCTTGCAAGGTAGGCGCTACCTCACTAGCCTTAACCTCTGAGACCAGCACTCCTCCAACTACCACCTCTGTATCGACCACGATCAACTGAACACTCAGCCACAAACTTTTCTTTCGCCTCATCAACCAAGTTGATCAACCAAGCACGAGCTGCCTGCGTACATACATACATTCTGCATATCTGCTCACCTAGTGCCCCGGAACTCAGCCGAACGCATGGCATATTTTCCAATCGCCATACATGCCGCCCAAGAAGCGCCGCCGCTCTCGGCCTGAGGCTACCCATGAGTCGGCGCATCTGCATCTCGACACCATCAACCAAACTTCACTTGCTTTTCTTGGCGTCCAACGCCGAGCGTGGATGACGACTACCGGCTCTGCTGTACCCGTTGTTGCCCGTCCCAAGTCTTGCACGCAGAGTCGTCATCAAAACCCCTCACCTGTCATCAGTTGCGCGCCCGTCGCCAGCACATTGCCCGGGTCAGTATCCCCTTCCCTATCGCTATCGCTCTGTCCTGGAAGCTTTCTGGCTGACTGAATTTTGTCCGCAGTGGCTCAACTGTCTTCCCGTCCCCTGTCAACTCCAGCGTCTCTAGCCCGGAAGCTTCGACCTCGGGGCCTGGGGCGGCTGGCAGCCCTTCGACTGCACACGCGCCGCCTCCTCAGTCTCCCCTTTCGACCTCAGCGAACCTCGTACCAGCATCGCAGGCCCCTAGCCCTCCGCTTTTCGATTCTCCTTCCGCTCGACTCCCAGGAGACGCTGATGCACCAACCGCTCCCGTTGAAGGCTTTCAGCCGGCTAGCCAGACGGCCGATGCTTGCCGCGTCTTGACCATTTCAGCGCCCATCGCCTCGGGCTCAGAAAACTTGCTGGCCTCCAGATCTACGTGCGTGTCTAATCAATCGAACGCATCGTCCCCTGCCAGAAGCCCTGCATCGCCTGAGAATGATTCGGCTTCGGTCATCGGGCCGACCCAGCAAAACATGGCTGCCACTGGAAAATATCCGGCGCTCGACAATGAACCGGCTTCGACTCTCGCGCCGACGCAGTTGAACGTACCATCTGCTGCAATAAGTCTCATTACTCCCCCAAGGGAGTCGACGTCGGCTACCATGTCGACGCATTCAAACGGTCCATTCGCTGCCCCGAGCTCAATCGCACCTCGTCATGAGCCGAATCCGTGCCCCGTGATATACCGGCAAGATGAAACATCTACAGCCGGCAATCGTACGACGTACTCGAACGAACCGACGCCATCTCATGTGTCGACGCAGCAAAACCCAACGTCCTCTACGGAAAACCACTTGGCGCGGTTTAGCAGGTCGGCTCCACACCATTTGCCAGTCTCGTCAAACGCACCACCTGCTGTCACAAACCAGCCGAGGCCTCACAATCGGCCGGCTACCATTCAAGGAACGTTGTCGAATGAGGTTCCAGACAGACAGCAGAAGCGGCATTGTTCCGACACCTCGAGGCACCCAGCCGCATCCTCATCTGTGCCTAGAAATTTTGGCATCAATTTCGAGCAGTTGAGATGGATAGTCAAGAATCGCCTCCCCAAATCAGAAGTCGTCGACTCGCAAGACCATCATATAGTTTTCTACAAGATGCTCGATTTGGCCTGCTCCAAAGGGGATCTTTTCTACCTCGTTTTCCACCAGGCGTTTTGCCTCTGGTCGTTAAACAACTCTTATGCCCATGCATTTCTCAGTGCCTCGCCTCAGGTCGTCGACCATGCTTTTCACCTTCTCCTCCGAGTGTGGAGGCAGAATTCTGAGCTTCCGATGCATCACCTTCAATGGTTTGCCGCTTTCCCTGTTTTCCTCAACTCTTCCGCTTATCGTGGGAACCTTCTTTCCCGCGACCAGGTCAGCTGTATTACGCCTCTCGTCCATTCTTTCTTGGCGAAGCTGGTACTCAATCAGGACCTTATCCCGCTCCAGGTACCCCAGAGAGGCTTCCCGCTGATGGCGTGGGAATTGAGACATGCCCTGCAATGTCCGTCGCCGGTGCTGCGCTGGGTCCTTTTTACCTGCAGTCGCAGATACCTGGGTATTCGCGATGATTCTGAAGCACAGAAGCTATTGTCTCACCTGTTTGAAGTCGATTCGAGGTCTGAATATTCTCACCCTGCGGAAACTGCGGAATCGATTAGAGTACGGATGCAGATGATGCACAGTTACATTGCGGTGACGCAAGGCGCCACAGCAAATTCTCTCAATAACATGTCCGTTGTCAACCATACGCAGCTTCCGATGCAGCATCATCTGGGCATGCAAAATGCACATTCAGCACCTCAACACTTCTTGCAGCCTTTGGCATCATCTCAGTCAACCTATCCCCTTCCGAACGCATCGACGGCCACTTTTGCGCCTCAAAACACTGGCAGCCACCCAATGGCAACGTATAGTCCCGTCATGGATGGCAATGTTAATTTCGGTGTCACCGATGAACGCGCCAATGCTGGACAGATGCACATGGGCCTCAATCAGCCTCATCTGGCTCCGTTCAGTTTCGCCGGCTCGTCGTCTCCGGCCATTGGCGGGCAAAGGGCTCAAGTATTCACTCCGCCTGTGCCCTCGAATGGATCCTTCCCGCAAGCCTCGCCTTATGTCGCCCAAAGCCGGATAGCTGCCTGCTCAAACCAGGTCCCGTCGATGCCGGCAGTCCAGAATCCGATGTCTCTCCTGCAAAATAATGTCGCGCAAAGGACGTTGCAAGCGACGATACCACCACCTCACAATTCCGGCTACTCCCATCCGCAGCAACGGCAAGTTTTTCATCAGGCGCCTCCCCGTGAGACGAGTTTGTCACATAACCACGTGAGTTACGTGGCCCATCCTCGTCCGGATCCTCTACAGGCGGTCACGCCAGGGCGGACCGGGTTGCGCGCACCGCCGACAGAGCCCAGTCAGCACCAAGTCGTCCCGCTGAATGAGAACGAGATTCCTCGGGACGACTGGTCGCGTGCTCAGAATGCTTTGCACTTGTCATATCTTCGCAGCCCCGAGAGAACTTGTGTCATGCCCGCCGGCAAATACCTTTACCAGTTCGTCTCCGGGTTCGCAGCAGTGCCGCAAGCGCTCCCACCTCAGACTGGTTTGAGAGCATTGCGATTTTCTGTTTCGCAGCTGCAGGTGTCAAAACTTGTCGTTGCGGACGCCGCGAGCGAGGTGCCCGCGAAAGCTCTGTTTTCCAATGGGTCTCTTCGCTATCGCCTTCGTATGTGCAAACAAAAACAGTCTACTCTGACGGTGGAGGAGTCGACTTGGACGGGATGTTTGAGCTTCTGGCCACCTCACATTTTCCTGGCTTGCAATGAGCAGCATGTGCAACCTCGGCGGCGCCAACAGTTCGGGTCTGATCTGCCCATCGAACTGACCGGACTGTTGAAATCTGGAGAAAACACGGTCCAAGTCAGCCTTCCTGGGGTCGAGCGAAACATTGACCACCGATGGACCTACTTTATGGCAGTGGAGGTAATTAGCATTCTTGATCATGATGCGGTACGTGCCATGGTTCAGGCAAACTCTCGAACCAGCGTCGACGAGTTCAAGCGGGATGTAAAGCGACGACTGAAGTCGGATGGGTCGGACGACATAATTGCCGAGAGCAACCACATCTGCGTGTCCGTTGCGGATCCCTTCAGCTCTTGTCTTTTCACGACACCTGTTCGAGGAGCGAATTGTAAGCATCTAGAATGCTTCGACTTGGAAATTTGGCTGCGGACCCGACCGGCAAGAAATTCGCGTGAGCCGAGCGCGGTAGACTGTTGGAAGTGCCCTATCTGCGATGTCGACGCAAGGCCGGTCAGTCTCCACATCGATGACTTCTTCACCGAGATACGCGCGAAGCTGGTCAAGGACGGAGATGACTCTGTCAAAAAAGTAACAATTCACTCCGATGGAACTTGGAGCCCGCTACTAGAGGCCGACGAGCCTCAAGACGAAGCGCGGCTGCCAACCGCGCCAGTTAGTCGAGAGCGACTCGTTGGCGCACAGGCAGCGATTTTGGGACCTCTGCAGGATGTCATTGTCATAGAAGATGATTAAGGAGGCCATGGCGAAGTCTGACCAAGAACTGGTGGCTGGAGGGTTGGGGATGGACATGATTCCGTGAAGGCGCGGTTTGATGACGGGAGGTTAATTCTGGCGTTGAGGGCGTTCTAGGTAGACGTCAGGGAGCGTGACTGTTGCATAATGCCTTTGCAGCGGATGCTTTGAAGGAAAAGCCGATGAGTTGCTGGCGAGGCTGAAACGCCTGCTAACATTGCAGGTATTCGTTACTGATTACAACTGTTGAAGAAGCTACATCGGAGAGATGAAAGGACACATACATGCAGCCAAGGCGAAGAGGGAAAGCTCCACATCATATCTTGGCTTTGGTCGTCGTCGACGAATGGGGCTTGGGATGATGGCCTTGTAGCTCGAGTCCCGTCATATACTCTAGCTCTTCCACTGCCTCGTAGGACCTCCCGAGCGGCACTCTGATCGTACGAAAGCCTTGCGCTGCCGCCACCTTGAGATTTTGGCCAATGTCGTCGAGGAAGAGTATGTCGTCGGCTCTGATACCTAGTTGCCAACCACATCGACTTCCCCTCTCAGAAGCAGCGTTATCCTTGGCATACTTGTCGAGGGTAGTAACGGCAAGCTGATAGACGGCTTGGTCGGGCTTGCGGAGGCCAACGTGGGCAGAGGAGATGAAGACGTCGAACAATCGTCTCAGGGGGTGGTTGAAGTAGTCGGCATCATGTAATGCGTGGCCTGGCGGAAATATGACGGTATTGCTAAGAGCGCCGAGGATATATCTGTCACTTTCTTTGAGAGACTTCAAGGCAGGAAGCATCCAAGGGTCAGACTTTTGGGAGGTGAGCATCATCTCATTGAAGAGCCATTCCCCGTCGATAGACGGCAATGGAGGTAGCCGTTGAGCTAGGCTGTCGTTCTTGCGCCGTTCCTGCTCGTAGAACTTCTTCCACAAATCAGGCCTATGGAGGTCTTTGTTGAAGCCTTCGAAGAAAGCGGCGTCCAAGGGGATCTGACCGCGCTCAAGTCGGTGCCAGAAGCCGTCGGGAGAAGTCTTGGAGATGGAATAATTGACCCATCCGGGCGGGATGCCGAGAGTCAATTCGTAATCGAGAATAGCCTGGAAGGGAGAGAGAACCTGCGGGGGAGCGGTGGATGAGGAAGACGAAAGAGGGGGTTGGCTTGAGAGGCTCGACTCACGCAGACGCCGCCTATGTCGAAGAGGAGAACCTTGGGCTGCCCGGGGCGAGACATCTTGGGCGTTGTTTCTCAGTCTCTGTTCGATCACTGCGGAAGAGTGAGTAAAGTGCCACTCGATATACGGATAGATGCACTGCAATCGACCACATGTATGTAGGTATAGTACATACATATACTGTGACAGTCTCTACGGATATAATATTGCTGTTTCAGCAAGAGAGCTAAATGCTCCTTGACATCGGCCACTGGGTCCGGACAGCCTCGGCATCTCACATACATATGTATAAAGTCGTCGGGCCGACCGGGGGCCTAGCCACGTGACTCGTCCCCGACCCAGGTTCGGAGCCGGGTGGGGCTCCACAGCCCTGTTCCTACAGGCTGCAGAGGCAGGTTTAGTTCTTAGGGCTTTGGGAAAAAGGTGAACTCGCACACGACACAATTTCGTGAGCAAAAGCCATCATCACAACTTGTTCGGCATCGCAAAACCGTCACCATGGTAAGTCAGAGATTAAGCCAGCCTGTGACCACCTGGTATCGAGCGGATCGAAATCTCGGTGGAATTGAATTTCCATTTGCTCGCGTTTGAGAGTCATAGCAAGATGCTTCGGACCGAGATGGAGCAAGTCTGAAGCGCAAATTGCTGACTCGGGGATTTTGCACGATAGCCTTTCCACAAGTTGGTCAAGAACAGCGCGTACTATAGGTGAGTGCTTGCCGTTGTCTGCTACTCGAACTCGGTCGGGGGATCCGACTTGAGCTGACGAGATGATAGCCGCTATCAGACCAAGTATAAGCGCAGACGCCAAGGCAAGACGGATTACTATGCCCGCAAGCGCCTCATCACCCAGGCGAAGAACAAGTACAATTCGCCCAAGCACCGGCTGGTAGTCCGCTTCACAAACAAGGACATCATCATGCAGATTGTCACTTCGGAAATCAACGGCGACAAGATCCTCGTCTCCGCCTACTCGCACGAGCTCAAGGCCTACGGCATCAAGCACGGCCTGACTAACTGGGCTGCGGCCTACGCAACGGGCCTGCTCATCGCCCGCCGTGTTCTCAGCAAGCTCGGCCTCGACAAGCACTTTTCCGGCGTGGAAGAGCCCGATGGCGAATTCACGCTGACTGAAGCGGCCGAGACGGACGATGGTGAGCGCCGTCCCTTCAAGGCCTTCCTCGACGTTGGCCTCGCCCGGACGTCGACGGGAGCTCGCATTTTTGGCGCCATGAAGGGCGCGTCGGACGGCGGCATCCTGATACCCCACTCGGAGAAGCGATTCCCTGGCTACGACATGGAGACCAAGGAGCTCGATGCGGAGACGCTGCGCAAGTACATCTTTGGCGGCCACGTCGCCGAGTACATGGAGACGCTGGCCGACGATGACGAGGAGCGCTACCAGGGTCAATTCCAGAAATACATTGATGACGACGTCGAGGCCGATGGTCTGGAGGACTTGTACACGGAGGCCCACAGCGCCATCCGCGAGGATCCGTGGAAGAAGGCGCCGAGTGAGGGGCCCAAGAAGAGCAAAGACGAGTGGAAAGCCATCTCCAAAAAGTACAGGATGTCCAAGACACCCAAGGCCGAGAAGCAGAAGAAGGTTCAGGAGAGGATCCAGAAGATCCTGGCCGAGGAGTGAGGGACTGTGGCACCGAAGAAGACGTCTTTGGGCAATGGCGTGGGTTCTGGAGTTTCGCGGCAGGGCACGGCCTGCCACAGACAATGTCTTTTGATGATGTGAAATGGAAGAAAAATAAATGCATAGTCTGCGAAGTCTAAAGCCTGAGTTGAAGATGGCGGAGCACGCGAGGGGCGGGAAAGGCTGCTGCAAATGCTTTATTGTGCCCTGAAAGAGTGGAAGGGGTCCGGGATGGAAGACACGTGGTTGCAAGAGGGTCACTATTTCTGGTCAAGGGAGCCTAAGCAAGGCCCACAGAGGCCGAGGCTAACGGTGCAGTAATGGTTCAGTCTACGGGGGATCTGCGGTGTGCATTCATAAAACGAGTCTGGAAGGGCGTATGGTACAGACGTCGTAGAAGATACTAGTATAGGGTATGACGATGATTCAAAGCTGGCGCCAAATTGTCTTGTGGTGTGCTCTCAGTGTGTGTATGTACAATATGAATATGATTAATGTCTGTGAGTCGTGGCTGACGGCGGCGGAAGCTAGGCCCGGGATACGACGGCAAGAAACGAAATGTGATTTGAGGGGTCGGGCGGGAGTGTTTCAATAGGTGTTATAGAGACTGGAGACTGGAGAGTGAACGAAATGAAATCGAACATCCTTTACTGAATCGGTGTGACGTTCGGAGGTGAAGGTTCCGGTTCTATTTGAACCCTTACGTCAGCGCGACGAAGCTTGCCGCCCCGGCATGGCCGCGCTGTTTCTTTTTCTATGTGATTTGGAGGCGGCGGTGTCTCGGCCCTCATGGCGGTGCATGGCGCCCCCCCCCCCCCCCTGGTTCAGGTATGTGGTATCCGCGGACATGGGAAGAATGTACTCGAAACCTCGGCGGCCTGTCGTTTGGCGGGCCGTTCGAACGATACAGGAACATCCGTCGCCTTCTGCTGCTGGTCCTCTTTTCCCGGGGATGTCCTCGTACACCCAAACCTACCTTTTTCCATTTCATACCCTCGATTACGAATACCAGTACCCTGCCTACCCGCCTACACCTACCTTGCTGATGTACACTAAGCGTTAATCACTCAAGCTACCCGTACCTACTGAACGGACAAGCGTTGATCAAATACCCACCTCACTATAATACTAGCACAGCCTTACCTAACCAAAAGCAGCCCGCTACCACCGTGAGAGACGAGTCCTCCTTCGTTGGATCCCCTAACTAATAAGCAGCTCTCGACTAGATACATATGCGTCGGTGCGAATTGCCATGACGGCTGCTAGACTCTTCACTTTCTCTCGCTCACTCGCATGAGACCAACGGTCGCATCACCATTCGCTTTTCCCAAAAAGACATCATGGCCGCCTCTCTACCTATACAGCGCGACTGCTCCGTTCCGACGCTGCTCTCGGATCCGGCCCCTATTCGACGAGGCCTCGTCCGTCGACCGACCATGGAGCAACTTCACGGCGTTGATGTCAGCTGGATGACGCGCGGCTTTCCCAGAGGCACGTCGTCGCTGTCGGCGCCCGTGTCTCCCGCGGCTGCTGATCGGGTCCGTCGCTCAGATAAGACGAGCAAGCCGCCTTCGCCCCCGAGATCATCCCCGACGTCACGAGCCTCGTCGCCTGTATCCAGGTCGCCGTCGCCGCGATCCAAGTCGCTCGCTTCCCCCAAGTCGCTTCCCCTTTTCACCCCTCCGTCTAGCGCCCGCAATCCCGACGGCTCTATGGCGTCGCCGCTAGACGGCGAACACTCTTCCAAGCGACAGGCGCGTTCAGCGACAGAGAAGCCGGCGAGCCCTGGCGGCTTGTCTCCCATATCACAGCGACGCAACTCTTGGTTTTCCAACATCTCGGCCAAGTTCTCTTCCAATGCTAATCTCGCCAACGCGCCGTCGCACCACCACAACCTACCCAACCACGAGACGCAGTCTCAACAGCAGCCCACTACTTGCCCTCCGACCGAGCCTCAAGCCCCAAAGGCTCACGTCACCAGGAACGCCGTCCTGCCGCACGCCTCGAAGCCTGAGGGTAACGGCCCTTACACCCCTGCTCCGCCGCGAAATGCCCAGGCCGGCTTTCTTGGCGTATTCAAGCGGCTGTCATCGTCAGCCGTTAGTGGCGTCGGCGCTAAGTCGGGCAACGGCCTTGTCGACCGCAAGACGCTCAACGTCGACCCGACCCGAAATAGGTGTCAGATTTCCGAATTGAGAGACGCCAAGCTGAGACGGGTGTCGTTCTGCGTCGACGTCGAGGTCGCTCCGATGCCCAAATACGCAGAGGCCGGTACCACGCCGAAACCCATCGATCCGGCCGTGAGAAACAAGTTGACGGAAAAGGGCGAGGGCCAGGCCTTGAAGAATGTGGGCGCCCAGGTGAAGAAAGACGCCAGCCTCGAGCCCGAGGTAGCCGAGGTGTCGGAAGAAGCCATTGTTCAGGGCAACGAAAAAGACAAGACGAGGAAGAAGGAGAAGAAGAAGAAGAGCGAGGAGGAGCGCAAGGCCAGGAAAGAGAAAAGGCGGCGGCTCGCGGAAGACAACGGTTCGGTGCCGCTCGAGATTCACTATGACAGCAGCGGCTCGTCGACGGACGGACCCGAAGGCATAATGACACCTTCTGGTAGCAAGATGACATCGCAGCCTACGACGAACCCGGTGAGGATCTACCGCCGATGCTGCCAGCTGCGCGAGACGCCCATCCTCAAGAAGATCACGGAGCAGCTCACCGACGGCGCCAACTCGAGCCCCGATACGGGCGTAGTCCATAAGCTGGACCTGACCGACTACTGGCTCCAATTGGCCGACCTCGTTACTCTTGGCGACTTCCTCGCCGTAGTCCCCGTCCGAGAGATTGTTCTGGAGAACAGCGGTCTCGGCGATGAGGGACTGCGCGTCGTTCTCGCTGGTCTGTTGGCCGCCAAGCAGCCGACCTCTTCGAGGCGAAGGAAGTCGGCCGACGACTCGGCCGGTGTCATCGAGCGCGTGGTGCTCAAAAACAACAAGATCGGGGTCGACGGCTGGAAGCACGTCGCCTTGTTCCTCTACATGTGCAGATCGCTCAAGTACTTTGACATCTCACACGTGGCCTTCCCCAAGCAGGCCGCGAAAGTGGACGGTCGTCTGTCGCGGGGCATATCCAACGTCCTTTCCGAGGCCATGGCCCATCGGCTGGGCGGGTCGACGCTCGAGATGCTCAACATGAGCGGGACGGAGCCCAGCATGGCGCAGCTGAGCATCATCATGGACGGTATCGTCCAGTGCGGCGTCCGCAGACTCGGGTTGGCCCACAACCGGCTCGACGGTCAAGGCGTCGCCCTGGCCGCGCGCTATCTCGCGGACGTGAAGTCCGAAGGCCTGGACTTGGGAGGTAACGATCTGCGAAACCACATGGACGTCATTGCCGCTTCGCTCGAAGCTGGGCATCCGCTGTGGGCTTTGAGCCTGGCCGGCTGCAACCTGGATTACTCGTCATTGAGCCAGGTGGTGCCGGCGCTCGTCAAGCTCGACTGCTTCCGGTTCATCGATCTTTCTCACAATCACGATCTGTTCCAGTCGACGCCCAGCGCCGTCGGCCTGTTGCGGAGGTGGGTTTTGGCCCTTTTTGCTTCCTGGTTCTCATGAAAGGACGGTGTATACTGACATCCCCCCCCCTTTGATAGATATCTCCCCGAGATGAACTGCTTGAAACGGATTCATCTGCAGGATGTCAACATGACGGCAGAGCAGGCAATCGCCATTGTCGAGGTACTGCCCGAGGCCCGAACGCTGGCTCACATCAACCTCCTCGGAAACTCATCGCTGGTGAAGCTTGCGAGCGCCAAGACGGAGGAGGCGCAGGAAGAGGCCTGCGCGCTGTACGCGTCGCTGCTGGCGGCATCGAGGGTGTCGGAGAGCCTCATCTGCGTCGATATCGAGGTGCCGCAGGACGAGGCGGGGGAGATTGTCAAGGCCATGGCCAAGCAGGTGGTGGCCTACTGCCTCCGCAACATGAGCCGCATCCCGGACACGAGCATCAGCGCGGCGGCGGCGGCGGCGATGGCCGAAACGCAGATGGAGGTGCAGGAGGGCAAGCTGCCGGCGTATCCGGATGTGCTGGCCTACCTCGTCGACGACGCGGCGGACGAGACGGACGAGGCGGCGACGGACGAGGACTACGTCATCGGCGGTACGGGCGTCGTCAAGGCCCTCCGCTGCTGCCTCGAAAATCGCGGCTCCGAGTCAGGAGCGGTTGACGAGGGGCGGACGACGGCGCAGCCCAGCCTCGCGACCTGCGGCAAGGCCAAGGACATGTCGAAGCACCTGCTGGCCGGGGCGCGCAAGATTCGCGTGCGGCTGCAGCCGGCTCTCGATAGAGCCATGACCAACGGCACCGACGAGCTGAACATGCGGAAGCTCACCTTCCTGGACTCGACGCTGCAGGGCATCATCAAGCGGTTCGAGGACGAGTTCCCGGACACGAGGGAGCCGCAGACGCTCATGATTCCGGACGCGCAAACGACTGACGACGAAGACGAAGACGACAAGGCGGCGCTGTTGACGCCGACAGAGGACGACGAGCGTACGCCGCCGGCCTCCGTCCTCGGCTTGACCTCGCCCTTCCTGTCTTCCCCCACGATGACGGTTTCTGAAGGCGAAGACGTGGAGTCGGAGATTCGTCCACCTAAGACGGCCTCAAGCTCATCCACCTCGTCCATGCTCCTCTCCAAAGTCCTAGACGAGGAAGAAGGCCGAGTCCTCCGCGCAGGCCACCGGTTCCGCCTCGGCTTCATCCGACAAGAGACTGTCGAGAGCGTCCTGCAGAACATCGACGCCATCGGCGCGGACCCCAAACAGTCGCAGATGCTCATGGAACTCGCAGAGGACCTGGGAGGCCAACTCCTGGAGAAGGCGCGCGAGAAGGGCGCCCAGCGAGCCTTTACGGAGGACCGCGACGTCCTCGTCCGCTCCATGCGCGAATCCGACCCCGAGTGGTGGGAGGGCTTCATCGAGTCTCAGCATAAGGCTAGGGCCAACATCAACGTCGCCACCCAGGCTGCTGCCGCGGCTACGGAGAGGCGGAGGCCCAAGACGCCGCCGTCTGTTGAGGAGGAGGAGGGAGCGGAAGGAAAAGGAGAGGGAAGTTGGGTTTGAAAGGGGGGGAACAAAATAAAAAACCCCCCCTTTTTTTGGGTTGTATTTTTTTTCTTCTTTTTGGTTTACTGCTCTGTCTGCTTGGTGTTTTCGACTTGTTGTATTCTTCACGGGCTCGTCCCTTTTTGGTTGATCTTTTTCGTTGAGTATGAGCAAGGCGTGATGGCGTTGACAAGGGAGGCAACGGAAGCCGGTTGTTTTTTTTTTCTCCCTTCATAATGGCTGGATGGTATAATGGTTACGACGATGATGGTTTTTACTTTTATCTTCCTCTTTTCTAGGCTGGTTTTCTTCGTTTTTGGAAAAAAAAAACACACAGACGAACAGGATGTGTTTCTTTATTGAATCACAAATTGTGTGTTTTTTTGTATTTCTTTCTCCTTTCTTCCCCCCCCCCTGAATCTTTTTAATCCAAAGCATCACGGAAGTAAAGAGATTCGACGATGATAAAAACATGAAAACAAGGAATGCCATAAAGAACAAAAAAAAAACGTTGTTTTTGGCCTGCTGTTAAAGGTCATAAGAAAACAAGGGAAAAAAAACGCCTACACAAAAACCCTCCTTTCCTCTCCTCTCCTTAAGGTCATCTCATCTTTTCAAAACGAACTTGTGTGTTTTTTTTTTCAAACAACGGCCGCTGCCATGGTATCGACTGTGGGGGCGGTGGAGAGCGTCCGGGGCGAAGACGACGCGTCTGGACTCTCGTCTGCGCTGTCGCCTGAGGATTCCTGCAGCGAGGCGAAGTTGCCCTGGATTCGACGCTTGGCTTCTCGCTTCTCGGCCTCGGTGATGTCGATGTCCTTCTTGCGCATGTCGGGAGTCCATTGAGGCTGGTCTGGGGAATGGCCAATGGACATGCCGACTCGGATCTGGATTGAAAAGGGGGGGGGGGGGTTGGTTAGCTCCCGTATGTGTGTGTGTATATATCGAGGTCATGTCCAGTACTCACCAACGTCTCCAGCGCGCCGTTGGAGTTGTCCACCAGGTCCGAGTCGAAGCGCATACGGCCCTCCTCAAAGAGTAGAAGCACGGTACTGCCTCCAAACTTAAAGTAGCCAAGCTCCTCGGCTCGACGAACCGTCTCCCCCTCGGCGCGGGTGATGACGGTGCTGCCGACCATCATGGCCCCGACGCAAATCACCATGACGCGCCCGTGATGCTCGCTGTCGATGGGGACCACGACCCGGACGTTCTCACCGTACACGTCGAGGGCGGACCGGATGGCCATGGGGTTGACCGTGTAATACTCGCCCGCGATCGTCACCGGCTTGCCCAGCACGCCGTCCACGGGGATGTGGAACCGATGGTAGTCCTGTGGCGCGAGCCGGAACACGCCCAGCGACCCGTTCTCGTATCGGGCCGCGTCGTCCGGGTATGCGTTGCCAAGCAGCCGCCGCATGTTGAACTCGCGGCCCTTGACCCAGATCTTGGTCGCCACCGTCATCTGGTCGAATACGACGCTGCGACAGTCGGCCGGCGACACGATGATCTTGCCGTTATCAGGCGCCGAGCAGGGACGCGCCTCGGGCTTCAGCGCCCGGTAGAAGAATTCGTTAAAGTTGCGGAACTCCTCTACCGGCAGCAAGACCTCCGACATGTCGAGTCGGTGAAACGAGATGAACTTTTCGATTTCGTCCCTCGACGCCGGGTCGTCAAACTTCTTACCCTGCTTGATGCTTAGGTTCTTGAGCAACTTCCGGACTGTCATTTCTCTCAAGTCAGCTTCAAAGGATTGAAGACGGGGATAGAAAGGGGGTGCCCGACTTCGCTTATTCTCCATGTCGCGCGACTTGAGTCCCTTGTACAGCAACCGGATGCCCAGCCGCACGTAAACGCTCATCTTCTCCTCGTTTATCTGGCCCGTCATCCGGTCCTGGACCAGTATGTTGGCCGAGTTGGCCCCGAGCTTGTACCCGCCGTACGAGATCTTGGTGATGACCTTGGAGTACCATTTCCGCTGCGCCTGGCTGGCCGTGACGAAGCCGCCCATGAGCACCGTGTTGACCTGACGCCAGTCCTGACTCGCGCACGTCGCAATGTGCGTCACAATGTCCGAGTCGTTGCGCTTGTCCAGCCGCGGCTGATGGCAGATGGGGCATTCGGCAATCTCCACCAAGTGCTCCTCGCCGCGCTCGTCTCCGAGGTCTTCTTCTGCCTCGGCCTCGACTGGAGCATTAATCTCCGGCACCGTTTGAGAGTCGCTCGACGCCTCGGCCGGTCGGTTAAGGAGGTTCAGGTTCTTGGCGTCAGACACGAGGCCCTTGAGCTTGTCGCCGACCGACGACGGTTTGCTCTTGTTGCTGGGCTCCAGCTGGTCCTCGAGGCATATGACGGCTTCGTCCATGCTGAGGTTCCAGCTCTCTTCGTTTTCCGGTGTCCGGTGAGGGAAACGTTGGAAAAAGGAGTCAATGGTCGACTCCCTGAGCGTCGAGCCGAGCGTGTCCAACATGGTCGTCAGCTCGATGCGGCTGATCTCGCCGCTCTCATCCGTGTCATACTGCCGAAGCATAGCCCGCCAGAACTGCTGTCGGAGGGCCGGGTAAGGCATGTACTTGGCGCGCAAGTAGATGGCCGGGCTGTGCTTCGCCTCCCACTTTTCCTGGTGTTTCATCTTGAGCGGCAGCACGTAGTCGTGAAAGTCAGACTCTTCCCCTTCCGTCGACGGCTCTGACGGCTCGGCGGGCGAGCTGACGGCCATCGAATCGACCGGCGATAGGAACCCCTGCCCGTTGCCGGACTGGTTCTGACCCGGCTCGGGGGTTGAGCTCTGCGATGCCGTGTTTCTGAAACTGCCCGTCCTCATGAGCTTGCCCAGGCTTTGCGTGGACGAGGACCTGGACATGTTGAGCTTCCTGAAGCGCGACCTGGCGGCCCGAGGAGGAGCGTCGGCATAGGCCGGTAGCCAGAAGAGGCCCGTTTCGGGATCAGCCTGAGGAGCCTTTTCAATGAGGTCATGGACAGGAAAGGAGCAGGACGCGATAAAGTCGTTGCCCGAATACTTGTCGTGATCGATGATGGTGAAGGAGAAGGAATAGGCCTGCTCGTGGCGCTGGACGTGGAATATCATCCTTTCGTTGAAGACGGGATTCAGGTTGTGTCTCACGCGACGAGTGCGATACGTTTTCTTCCCGAGAGAGGCCACGACGAAGGGATCCATGTCGAAGCCGGTACGGGTCAGGTTGTGCTCGGGCGGCAGGTCCGTGACCTTGCAGATTTCGAGGAAGATGATGCCGACCACATCTGAGACGCTGTTGAAGGCGTACAGATTCTGGCGTCGGCGTCTCTTCAAGCCCCTGATGCGCAGGCGTCTCTTGCGCTTCTCGGCCGTCTCCTGGCCTTCAGGTTCCTCGTCGAGTTCGGTGAAGTTGTCGTCTTCGTCCATGTCTTGACCGCCGTAATCAGTCGTCGGGGCCAGAAGCGGCGTTGCGGATGGGGTGACAGTGCGGGAAGAGCCGATGTTGACGTCGCCGACGAGACCGTAGAATTTTTCCAACACCTGGCGCGCCGTGGCATTCGGGTTGGTGGTGTCGAAGAGGGTGAATTGCAGCTGCACCTCGCCGGAGACGACACCCGTCTTCTTGCCGGGCCGCTTGCTACGGAGGCGATACCAGCGCGGCTCCTGTTCCGTCTGTTCGTTGATGAAGATTTCCTCGAGGGCCAAGTCAAATTCGCCCATATAATCCTTGCCAAAGCGGTCCTTGTCCCAGCAGATGACGTCGAGCACGAGGCTATGGACGGAGTTGACGGGCAGTTCTTCGATGGCGTTCCACTCGGGGTTCAGCGTCTTGGGCACCGAGTGGGTGACGGCGCGCGAGTCGCCAAGGGTCATGACGAGATACTGGATATGAAATCATCAGCTAATAGGGTTTTTGGGGCTGGCCGTCGACGCGAAACGCACCGGATCAGACGTGCCGCAGCGATCTTTGGCCGCGAGGTTGCGAGCCTACAATGACCCCGAGTCAGCGCGTCCACGGGAGAGGAGGCTCGCGGCGAGGCATAGCGTGTACCCTCATGACGACCACCTTGAGCGCGAGGCCATCGGCCGCGCTTTCGGCCTTGCCACCACGCATCGGGCTCTGACTTCTGGAGTTGCTGTTGGAGTTTGACGAAGATGACGAGAGCAGGCGAGTCGGGACGATGCGCATGGCGGTTAATTACTGCCTTTAGTGGAGAGCGGGGCCGCTGTGGGAGGGTCTCCCCCGGGGGGTGACGGTGGGTGTCGGCGGAAGGTTTAGAGGGCACACGGGGGAGGGGCTGCTAGGCTTTAGTGGTGGTAACGGCGGTGGTTTGACCAGCAATTGTCGATTTGAGAGGTGGATGAAGACCATTCACCGGCAGTCAGTCTCGTCTCCAGGAGTTGGCAAATAATCAGAGCAATCGAATGAATATGAAGAGGAGGAAGGACAAGGGACAGATGAAGGCCGACAGTGCGCAACACGGTATGGACTTGTTGGGGAGGGGAGGGGAAAGGGGAGGCTCCTCGCACAGCCTCCAGGCAGAACGAATGAGAAGCTACCTTAGATTCGTGGAGTCTAAGCCATTGGGGGCAAGAGGTCGGGGAAGAAGAAATAGTTGAGGGAGGAGAGCAGGGCAGCGCGAGGTGACGCAGCAGAAAAGCCACTGCTGGGCCCCCTTTTGGGAGAAGAGATGACATGGTTGAAAGGGAGATGATTGTTTGACGGGGGGGGGAACACTAGGTTGCGGCTGATGGCGAAACGCAACAGTATTTGGTACACGGAGTTTCTAATCACATCTGTTGGCGAGGCTGGGCCACTTGTTCATGAAAGGGGGGATTCACGTTTCGTCAGTTTACCACCTCGGCAATATACGGATAGAGAGATAGAGAGAGAGAGAGAGAGAGAGACAGAGAAACGACGCGCCTTGGCTAGATAGACGCGATGATGCAACTGTTTTTTTTTTTTGTAGCGGAGACTCGACGACAAGAATGCCGCCGACGTTATCGCTGTGCCAAGCTGTCGTACCGCCTGGCGTGGGCGGCATTCCCGACGCGCGCCGGCATGACGTCTTGTCTATTGTTGACGTGCTGTCTTGACTTGCTGTCTTGTCTTGACGTGCTATCTCGACGTGCTATCTCGACGTGCTATCTCGACGTGCTATCTCGACGTGCTATCTTGACGAGACCCCACCAGAGTCAAGCTTTACTACCGGTCCGCCGCCGCCCACAACCCGGAAAAAAAAAACCTGTCTCTCTCCGAAACCATCATCCTTTCTGTCATCATCGTCATCTATCGTCATGTCATCAGCAATCGACTCATATCAAGGCGGCAAACGTAAGAGAGCTGCTGCTGCTGCTGCTGCCGTCGCCGCCTCCTCCTCGGCCGACGTCGGCGCACTGCAGACGTCTTCTCGTGATGCGTCGGGCGAAGAGGGCGACACTACCGCTCCCGAATCCGTCCGCCACCACCGTCGGAACTCCAACGGCGCTGGCCCGAACCCTAAGCGGCAGCGGGCCAATCCAGACCGCGATGTCGGCCTCGACCCTGGCGAGCCAAGCGACACCACTGAGGCCAGCGTCGACATTGCCGAGCGCGTCGGACGCAAGAGCCGCAAGCTCGTGCCCAAGAACGACGATGACGACGCCGACGATGATGCCGACGACGATGACGACGACGACAAGCTCGAGGCCATGCCTCCCCCGCCCATCGGCAAGCTGACGCACCCGGCCGGCGGCTTCAAGACGAACCCGCCACCCGTGGGCCGTCCGGTACGCGTTTATGCCGACGGCGTCTTCGACTTGTTCCATCTAGGGCATGTGTTCCTTCTTCTTCTTCATCTTCTCCCCTTTCCGTTGCCATCGTCTGACCGAGCTCTTTCAGCCACATGCGCCAGCTCGAGCAGGCCAAAAAGGCCTTTCCCGATACCACGCTCGTCGTCGGTGTCACGGGCAATAAGGAAACGCATATGCGCAAGGGCTTGACTGTGCTCTCCGCTCAAGAACGCGCCGAGACTCTCCGACACTGCAAATGGGTCGACGAGGTCATCGAGGACTGCCCCTGGATCGTGACGCCCGAGTTCCTCGAGGCCAATCGGCTCGACTACGTCGCCCACGACGATCTGCCGTACGGCGCCGACGAGGGCGACGACATCTATCAGCCCATCAAGGCGGCTGGCAAGTTCCTCGTCACCCAGCGAACCGAGGGCGTCAGCACCACCGGCATCATCACGAGGTCGGTTACCTACCTAACCCCTTTTCTCTCCTCCCCGCGAATCTGCCGATCAGTACCTTACGAAACCACACATCAGGATCGTTCGCGACTATGAAAAGTATCTCACTCGCCAGTTCAAGCGCGGCACTCCGCGGCAGGAACTCAATGTCAGCTGGATCAAGAAGAACGAGTTGGACCTGAAGCGCCACGTCCAGGACCTGCGTGATAATATCATCACCAACTGGACCACGACGGGCCAGGAGCTGAGCCGCGAGCTGAAGCATTTTTGGCCGGCTAGTCGACCGCAGAGTCCGGCTCGATTCAGCTCCTCTGGCGGCGATGCGGCACGGTCGCCCATCAGCTCCAACGCTGGCCCGGGCAACTCCAAGGACTTTGTTACGGGCTATGCTCTTGGCCTGGTAGGCGGCGTGCGATCTTGGGTAAGCGGATTCTGATCCTTCCCCCCCCCCCCCCCCCCCCCCTCCCGAGTCCCGTCGAGTCCGAGAATCTGACGGCTAGGTGCAGATGACGAAGAATCGGAGAACTGTTGTCGACAGCCAGCACGCTAGCGAGGACGAATCCGACGAAGCCGAGGAACGCAAGAAGTCGCCGCCTCAGCTCGCCCTACCTACGCCCGCATCGTAGAAACGGACAAGCAGAAACGAGGCCGCATCCATGGCTGGCGCAAGGAAAGGAATCGGCGGGTCTACGTGCCTTGGAAAGGCATACTACCTACCTAGTACGAGTAGATATAACGGACGGCGTTTTGCAACTTTATTGTAATTGCGTTTGTCTCGGATTCCAGCAACAAGAATTAGATGGGATGAAAATGCCACGACAAATCGCATTCTAGGGCTGAACCCCTTGAACCCGCTTGATCGGGTCCGCCCCTGAAAAGGGCATGCTCTTGCAATTCCCTCGTGCTCCTAGTGAAACAGAAACCCGGCAAATAGACCGACGCGGCCCCCAGTGGTAGCAGGTTCGCAGCAACATGCAGGCCCGAAGAAGACATTCCAGAAGGACGCGTCGATGAGCGTTTTGCGTGAAACAGAGAGCCTGTGAGAGGGAGGTGGCATCGCAGCGGGAACGCCGGTGGGGAACGGAGCGAACCAACTCCAGCGACGTCATACGTACACCAAGTGTATGTAAGTCGGCGTCATGCCGAGCTGGTTCGGTAGGTAGGGATCGTGGGTGAAGGGGCTGAAGACGAAGCCCTGCGGATCGGGCCGTTTTGTCTTTCCCACCGCTGATTGCCTACCTATCTGACTGACTGACTATCTGCCAGCCTGCTTCTATCTAGTACTGACCTAGCAAGGCATCATCTGTTGTTGGCGCCAACAGTTGCCGTGTTCTATGCGCATGCATGTGGAAGAATAGGAGATGGAGGCATCGACCTGAAAATAGGATCGATCCGGGATGGGAAGGGGAAAAGGAGAGACAGACAGGATGGGCAGCTAAAAATAGGGCGTGGTGGTATCGTGATGAAGGGTTTGTCGGCAGGCACCTCGAGATGCAACAGTCTACATACTACCTACGACCTACCCACCCGCCTCCCTACATACCTACATAACTACCTACCTAGGCCCTACCAACCACCTCCCTATGAGCTCCATGTTCTTTATTGAGCTACAAGCTATATAGGCCATGTGTCGATATACACACACATGTATGTGGTAGCATCTTCATCCGTCCATGCCCCATACTGCTACATATATTCGCAGGCACATATCCGCAGAACACACGCATAATGATGCTATACCTAATTTAATAGTTGATATATCTGTTCCTTGCTCTGCACCTTGGACATGCATATGCTGTGCTCCGGAGTAGGAAGGTGCTAAAGCAAGCCCCTGTAGGACGCGAGAATTAGAGTCGTCTGTGAGACCGGAGAAATTCGTCTCTCGTTTTACACGTAGACAGCGGTTTTGCCATATTGACTACCTATCTCACTGACGGAGACTGCACTCACTTCACGCGTATCTCGGGTGCGAATTCCTGTACAGTGTTCGCGATGCTGTGCGCAGGTGGTCTGCAGCTTACCACCCGGTACCATGTACAGTTCGTCCGTAAGAAGAACACTGTACTGCGGGGGAAGAGCGGGAAGTAGCTTAGTGCGGTTGCCTAATCAGGGATCGTCCCGTTGCCTTGCGGGCCCCGATAATGTTATTCGCACGACGACGCATCACCAGTCACCACCAATCACCACTTCCACCACTACCAAGTCCCAGCAGTTTTCCCCGGATTTTCCTCATTACCACGCCACAGCCGGATCGGGGCACAAAACTGGCGGGATAAGCGCCGAAGAAACCCCCGCCCTACTTCAGCTGGACCATCAGCCCTTAGCTGCAGGGCACGGCAGAAGGTAGGTCAGAGCGAATCTGAAGGGGAAAAACACATCATCAACGACGGCCAACTGGCTCGCGAGCTTTGATTTTGATTCGGCAAAGAGAATTGCAGGAGAGATAGAACAATGGAAAAGATGGTGCCTACATCGGATCCTGAAACTGGCCGAAAAAAAGACAACTGCGACAACTGTTCGGAGCACTCCCATCCCTTCAACGTGGCTGAGGTCAGACGAATGCATGTTATTCGTCTGCCGATCTCTTACTTGCATCTGTGCGCTATTCTCAGAAGCGAAATGCGGCCTGTCGGCGAGGCTCTCATCGACAACAGCTGTCAGAGCTCGTTGGTCGTACGGAACCGAGCCAGTACCTGCTTCGCCACCGTCGCATCTCAACCAGGGCCCGGCTCCCAAGAAGATGCATAGCAAAACTCCCTATTCGTCTCTCAACGCCTTCTAATTATGTCCTTTTCTTCGTTCATACCCTTTCCTGCGCATAAAGGAGTTTCCGGTACCATGCTACCTACCTTACCTACCTACATGCACACCCACCCACACACTCACACTCACACTCACACTCACACTCACACACATATGGACGCCGACCTTGGACGCCCGACATCCCATCCCATGCGTGTCGTCAGCCTCCACCGGCGTTGCCCGAGACGTCGGACCTTGCCTCATCGGGGCTTTTGCTTCTGCACATGCGGCCCAGGGCTCAGCTCCCGGGGCTGTTGGTCGCGCCGGCATCATCGTCCGTCCACCTCTTTCTTACTTCTGCCTGATTCATCTCACATCAACCTCAACTATGCCTTCTTCCATTCTATCTTTGTCATCCGACTGTGTGCTGTTTCATCGCAGATGGGGGCTGCGTGTCACATTGTCGTCCCCCTGCTTTTCCTTGCGAGGCTGAGAGCGGCATACGGTTTCTTTCCCCCAGACTCTCTCTCAAACGCCCCGGACGCCGTTGCCGTTGAGCCTCTCGGTATCCCTTCACTGACGCCACAGCCCCCCCTCCCCTCCTCACCCCTCACCCACTAGATCGACGACTACCTCCCGTCTAGTTTTCCAGAAACGTCTTCTCCGTGTTGGCTTTCAAGGGTCTTTTCTTGGTGGCCGGGCTGTGTACTGCTAAGTTTGGACTCGTGTCTCCCGCCTCACTCGCTTCCATTTTCGGTTCCCGCCATGGCCAGCCTTAAAAACATCATGAACGTCGATGACGATCATCCCATAAAGACGCCCAGGGAGTCGATCCCAAGATTCGCTCACCATCCCGAGCCGTCGATATCTACGTCAAACCCCCCTGGTTACTCTACCTCATCATCGCCGGCCTTGTCAGCCAGGGCTCAAATACAGACGACCTCCTCGCACCCTCACCGTCCCGCAGCCTCAGAATCATCACAGTCCTCTCTTCCCCTGGGATTCCATCTCGGCTACGGGTCAGATATCACGGCGCCCGCCAGACGCCAGACTGCCACCGCTACCGACTCAATGGATCCATCATCATACGACAGGGGCCAAGGCCAAAGCCATATTGGCGGCCCCTATGCCGGCCAACCATCGAGGCCTTTCGTCCCGACTAAGCTAACCCCCATCACGGGTAGGGTAAGTCGGGCGAAGAAGGGGCTGGCCGTCCACACTTGCGATCTGTGTAGACCCCCAAAGGTAGGATCTGATTCTTGACCGGCCATCTGCGACTCTGTGGAACTGACGCATCCTTCTCCACCGCAGACTTTCACCAGAGCCGAACATCTAAGGTTCGTGTGCTTCGCGTCGTGGCTGACGGGTCGTCTCTCTGGCTGACCGTCTACTGCTAGACGGCATCAGTTGAGCCATCAGCCTCCGGGCCTGCCGTGTCAGGTCCCTGGCTGTGACAAGGTCTTTCATCGCAAGGACCTTCTGGAACGGCACCAGCAGAGGCAGTAAGTGGTCGCCTCCAAGTCTTGCGCCGTAGGCTTACCTTCTGACGTGACGAGCAGCGATCAAGAAGAAAGGCTGGCTGGGGGCGTGAGCCGCCGCTCTATGAGCCGCCCTCACGGTTCCGCAAGTCCCGCTCGAGCCAGTCTGGACGAGCGGACGTCGAGGGGTCCTGTGCCGGCAGCGCCGCCCTTTGGCAGTCCTCCTCTGGGTTCGAGGCCAACATCGGCACCGGGCGGTCCCGGACGATCCTTGGGGCACGGAAAGTGGTCGGTGACGGGCAGCTCATCGCCTCCGTTGCGGCATCTCCAAGCGCAATTCGCCCCCAAGAGCTCGACGCCGGAATGCATGATTGACCCATTACCAATGGACGTCTTCAAACCCGACTCGGAGCCCGGTCTCGGCTTGATGGATGTGCCCGAACTGTGCGGACCGCATGTCGGCTCCGAAGCGTCTCTGGTCTCTTGGACGAGCGAACACAGCGTAGATCACTCTGGTCCCAGCAGCAACTACTCGACGCCGCCCCCCTCAGATGTCTCTCAGCTCGACCAGCCCGCAGCCCGGTCGTCAAGTTCGATGTGGGTCGACTCCCTGGAGCCATCAGCCGTCTCCAGTCGGATGTTGATGGACCACAGCAGCTACCCTCTCGCGTCGCTGGGATACAACAGCCCTCCTCCGCCACAGCCTTACTCAACGTCGAACTATGGGGACACGGCCAGCGTGGCGTTTCCCGGCTTCGACGATAGTAGCCTATACGGCACCCCGGTCCCGGACACGACGGCCCGTAGCCTGTCGCCGCAAGTGGTCGTCGGGCAGTGCTCCGAGACGCTGGTGACGGCTCCGGCGGCGCTGCCCGGGGACAGGATGCTCCGCGCCGTGTCATGCGGCCTCGCACCGGAGACGACGTTTGGTTTGCTGGCGGCCGAGGGCCTCATGCCTCCGCTGAGCGGCGAGGCGGTGCGCTCGATGCCGACGTACTTGAACCTCTACTGGCAAAAGGTGCACCCCATGTATCCCATCATCCACCGTGCCACCTTTGAGGAGGCCTCGGGCCAGCACACGGACGTGCTCCGGTGCGCCATGGCGGCCGTGGCGACGCAATTTCTAGTTCACAAGGAACACCGCATCAACGGCAGCCAGCTGCACGACTACGCATGGCAGATGTCGGAGAACGTGAGTGGGCGTCTGCCAAGGTTTCCGAGGGCCTCGCTGACGGGACGCAGATTGTCGGCTTGCTTCCCAATGCGGCGAGCTGGCCGCTGCCGGTGATGCAGGCAGTGCTGTTGTGCGAGTACTATGCGCGTTTCCGGGGACGCAGTAAGGAGGCCTATCAGCCATCGCCCCGATTTAACAAGCTATACCAGATGGTTAGTTGAAGCTCCTTTCCTTCTTCTCTCTTTCCTCCTTTTGTCGATACTGGACGACGCCTGTGTTCCTTGTCTACTGTTTCTCAATTTCGTTGCTCGACACTTTCGGTCGTAAAGGGGTCCATGAGGCTCAACTCCGTCGCAGGTCGCCAGCAGCCAACCAATCTGCGAAGGAACGAGTGTCTTGGGAACGACGTGGCGAAGCTGGATACTACAGGAGTCGAGGCGAAGACTCCTCGCGGCCTGCTTCCTCCTCAGCGTGCACGGCAACTGGTACTACGAACAGCCGCTGATGGCGGATCTCGGACTGGACAAGTTTTCGCCCATGATGCTACCGATAGCACTATCGGCGAACTCGACTCATGCGTGGGAGGCGGCCAACGCCGACAAGTGGGCGGCCCTGGACGCAGCCTCGGCCAGGACGCAGATGGTCGGCGAGGTGCTACAGCAGCCGCTGACGGCGTTGGATATGGAGGCGATGCCATCGTTTGACGCGTCGATCCTCCTGGCGGCGCACGCTTTGCAGCTGCCACGACGACGCAAGCACACGGAAGTCGAGGTGCTCGAGGACCCCCTGCGAGCCTCGCAGACGATGACGAAGCTGTTCCCGCGCTCGCCGGTGGCCTACGTCTACCTGGCACTTCACCACACGCCGCTGCATTGGTTGCTGTCAGTCTCGGGCGACAGTTGGGTCTTTAACAGAAAGGTTCGGCACGCGAGCTTCTTCCACGAGCACCAGCACAAACTGGATCGGTGGAGGGCCTCAGGCAGCGCGGCAGCGGCGACGCTATTTGCGGCCAAGGCTTTGAAGCTGTTTCTCGGGCTCGAGAGCGGCGGCAACGGCAACGGTATCAGCGGCAGCGGCAGCAGCAGGGTGGCATGGAGGGACATTTCCGACTTTTGGGGAGTCTACGTTTGTGCTCTCATCTGCTGGGCCGCAGCTGGACAGGGCGGCGGCAGGCCGACGCGAGCCTCGGCGTCTCGGTGGATCCTGGAAGTTGCCGAAGGAGGAAGCGGCGGCGCGGTCCAGGCCCTGGCCGGTGGTTTGGTGGGATCGAGGGGCGTCATCGGGCTTGCTCGTGACGTGCTGGAGAGGGATTGTCTGGGGAGGCGGAGCATCCTGTTCGCCGACGCTGTGGGAGTGCTACGAAAGCTGGATGAGGGTCAGGGGTGGAGGTGAGAAAAGACGAACCGGATCTTGAGACAGAAGAGAGGATGCGGAACTGAGAGGTAGTTGCTGTTGACGACGACGACAACGACGATGATGCTGATGATGATGATGCTCGGCGGCTGGACAACCCGGCCATGAGTCCTGTTTGGTTTGACGAGTCAGACAACGGTAAGAGGATGGGGGGGGGGAGGATCTGGAGAGGTTGCTTTGATACTATTCTTGTCTGGCCTTTTTTCTCTTTTCGGAGTCTTTTTTCGGCGGATGACGTCTGGGTTGGGTTGCTTGCGTTTTATGATATGACCGAGGCGTTACGCCCTCTTGTCGAATACTGTTGCTGCCTACCTATCTACCGACTTACCTACCTACATGCCTTGTATATATATATGCAAGAGTGTGTACGTGTGTGTATAGGTAGGTAGGTAGTAGGTAGTTGGATAGTTGGATAGTAGGGTTGAGATTTGTGTATGAATATCACGTTGAAGAAGATTGACTGGCTTGTTGAGTTGGTAACTAACTAACTAACTAACTAACCAACCACCTGTTTCTCTACTCGGAGGATCAACCATCTTTCCACACTCTTCCCCCCCTCTCTCTAGCAACAGAGCAAGTTCAAGTCTTAGTCTCTGCTTATAATAGAACCGAAACCCAAAGCAGAGCCAAACCAAAGGTTCCCCAACACAGGCTCCAGCCCGCGCCGAGAAGACGGTCCCGAGAAAGGGGTGTGGGGGGAAAGAAAGAAAGAAGGGGAATCTTTTTCCGTCTGGTTCGCTTTACACACGTCCATGACATGAAGGAATGGAGTGTGTTGTTCTTTGTGCATTGACTTGGATAGGTGTTGTGTTTGTTATTCGTGGTTGTGAATAAGGGTTGTCTGTCATTGTTTACTCAGTGTAAGTTGAGAGAGACATGTCCATCATCTTCAACTTGTCTTTACTTCTGTATTGATCTATTACTAAAGATACATTACATTATGCACATTCATAGAGTTGGGTGACAATAGGTTGCATGTTCTTTTGCTTTTATGCTCGCGTTCCCTCTTGAGCATAGGCAGGGTTGTGGTGGGCGGAGTGGAAAGAGGGGATAAACTGGATAACTCGGACGGAGAGCTTTAAAGCAAGGAGGTATAAATGACGACGACGTGTGTACATACCTAGGTATATATGAGTGTGTGTACGGAATAACTTACATGCATATCTCCTCCATACTTGTGTTATATAGCCTTATACAGCATTGAACCTTCGTCTTACCCTCCTTCGGCCTCGTCAACAATCATATCGCCCTCCTCTTCTCTCTTCATCTTCTCACGGATATTCAATTCGGGACCTTGTTGTTGGACTGGGTCTTTCCCTACCTATTGATGGATTATCATCATGAATACCTACTTCCATGCTTCCCCTTCCCCCTTCCCTTTCCCTTCCCTTAAAACCTCCCCCTCCCCCCCCTTTCGGTGCATGTCACATACATACACGAGTATATATCCCCTGTGTCCTCCCCTCTCAACCATCTCTCTCGAACCGTCACGATGCGCCTTTCCACCGTCCCTCCTTCCCTCCCCTGCCCCTTGAAATGGACAAAGACACACACACACACACTATCCGTGAGAAGGGAGGAAAAAAAAAAGAAAATCATCGAGCGTACGGGTGAAAGCCGCGGTTCCCTCCCCGTCCGCCGCCCCGATAGTTGGCTCCCGGTCGTCCGGCATTCTTGGGCCCCGTCGGCGCGTTAGCCGGAGGCGCGTTCTGCGGATCGGGAGTGCCCTGGCCACGCCGGAAGCCGACGCCCGGCTGAGGAACGTCGTCATACATGCCCTCCCAAGACGTCGGTCCTCCGCCGTATGCACCTCCCCCTCCGCCACCGCCGCCGCCTCCACCCCGTCCGCTGCGCCGCCCGCCGCCGCCCGGTCCCGACGGGGGCTGCTGCTGGAAAGCTCCAAAGTCGACGCCCGGATGATGCTGTTGCTGTTGCTGGTGCTGTTGCATCTGCTGCTGTTGCATCTGCTGCTGCATCTGCTGCATCATCTGCGGGTTCATGTTGGCCATGGGGTTCCCTCCGCCTCGGCCCATCATCTGCTGCATCTGCTGCATCTGCATCATCTGCTGCCACATGGCCGGGTTCATGTGCATGCCGCGGTTCATGGCCATCTGACTCTGCATCATGGAAAAGTACTGCTGCATCCGCTGGAAATACTGCGCCATCACCTGCGGCGTCATTCCGTTGTTGCCCATCTGCTGGCCCTGCCCCGACTGATCGTCGCCCTTGCGGAACTTGTGCCGTTTCGACGAGTCATCTTCTTCCCGGAGATTGCCTCGCGGCTGCGCCTTCTTCACCTCCACCGGTTTACCGTGGATCTCGAGAGGGACGTTGATGCATGCCTCGACGCCCGCCTCGCTTTCAAACGTGACGAAACCGAAGCCTCGCGGCCGACCAGTGTCTTTATCCATCATAAGAGTCGCGTCCACTACCCGTCCGAATTGCGCAAAGTAGTCCTTGAACTCCTGATCCGTCGTTTCCTGGCTGACGCCGCCCACGAAGATTTTGCTCGTCTTCTCCTGCTCATCCCGAGGAATGGCACGCTTGGGGTCGATCTGCCACGGCTTGTCAGCACTCCTTGCTAGATTGCTTCACTACTTCCCTCCTCTGAACCACTTACAATCTTGCCGTCCAAAAAGTGTTCCTTGACCATGACAATGTTGACCGTCTTGGCGTCTTTGAAGGTCAGGAAACCGAAGCCACGAGATCGGCCCGTGCCGCTGTCTCGCATCACCGTACATTCTACCACCTCGCCAAACTGCGAAAAGTACTCTCGGAGGGAGTCTGGAAAACGGTCAGCATCATGGGCAGCGGTCGAGGGGGGCGTAACCCCTTGTTAATGCCTACCGTCTGTCGTCTCCCAATTAAGTCCCCCTATAAACATTTTACTACGAAGAGTCAGCAAATCATACCTAGAGTCGTCGGAGCGGGCAAGTCAAGTGGATGGGGCTAAATGGCTGGTTACGCGCGCTCAACCGGCTCATCACTCGATGACTCGGCCGCGCCCAACATTCTTCAACCCCACGAAGCTTGCTCTTGAAGCTCTCTCTCAGGTTATGCCTATGAGGCAGACATATGTCTTTCTTTTCAAGGAGAAAAGAAAAAAGACATAGAAAGGCAAGCCTGGGTCATGAGGTCGGGTCGAATCGAGGCTCCAGCACTGGTTGCCTCCCACAACAAGACACAGCGAGGGCAGTAGCCGAGATTTGTCGGCGTATTTCTCTGTCCTTGTCTTTCGCTTCTTTCTTCGGCGTCTGGCTATCGTCTGGACTGCTCTGACTGACTCTCAAGCTAGGTACGAAGTAAAGACTTGAGCGCTAGCCGCTGTAAACCAGGCTGCTACAGCTTTCTGAGCATCGGATGCCTCGAGGGTCCCCGCAGTCGGAGGCTATCAAAAGACTGAAGCGTCCATCTCCCGTGGTAACCAGGTTGGTAGGTAGGCTTTGACTCGATATAGCCACAGGATGAATGCCCAGTCTTCTGATATGATTGCTTCCTCTCCGTCACCGGGCCTCTCTCAAGCTCGGCAACGGGGGTTGCCATGGTCTGCCGACGATTTTCATTTTTCATGGCCCGAGGCGAACATACGTTCTCCACCTGGATATTGCCGACATCCCTGGCGTTGTTCTTTCTTCTCTCGATCATGCCAAGCCTCCTGCACCAGACGAACCTCACCGTTCTCCTCCCCGGAGCCATCCTCGTGGGGAAAAAAAGGCAAGGGAAACAGCCACCAAAGCCATGACACCGCGGAGCAGTCTCGGACGTTGGGTAGAGGGTGGCATGCACGCGAGGCTGCACGCGTGCGCCAGAAGGGTGGAGAAAAGGGATGGATGGTGCTAAGCAAAGGGGGCGGAGCCAGACTTACCCATCTTCTTTGGCGCTCGCCCTGTGCACCGTACCGTACGGCGGGGTCGTCGGCGCGTCGTTGTGTTGCACCGCAGGCGCGGCGCCGTTGCTTCCACCGCCGAGGTTGAAGTCGACATCGTCGTCGTCATCTTCGTCTCCGTCGCCATCGGCTTCAGCCGCGTCGAGGTTACCTTGCTCTTCCTCGGCGATGCGCGACGGTTCCTCGACCATGGCGTTTGCGTCGTCTATTTTGGGCTCCTGGTCGTCGGTGTGCTGCGCAGCGACCCCCGGTCCTGGGGCAGACCTGGAAGCCTCATTGTCGTCGTACCTGCGGGGCATCAGGTCAGCAGCAGAATAGGATGCCACCGAGGCCCGGGCGATACATACAGGTCAGCGAAGAGATCCTCTTCGAAATTCTCGGGCTCTGTCATGATTTTGTCGAGAAGAGCGTTGTTGCGCCTTGAGAGATGCAAAGGCGACGGAGGCAGGGATTTCACCCGCGCGGAGAGAAAAGGAAAGGGATGGGAAGTGGATCAGCCAAACACAAGAAATGCGAGGAGATGAAGCTGCTAAGGAGTGAAGATGATGTTGGTAGCGGTGCAGAGGAGAAAACTCAGCTCCGGGTGGCAGATGGAGGTTTGTGCTGGAGGCAGAGGTTCGAAGTTGGAGCTTTTCCCTTACGCGGTTGGGGAAAATCCCAGGCGGCTGAGTCAGCACAACCACTGATCAGGTCTCCCGTGCCCGACTGGACTCAGTGACTGGACTTGATGGTACAGTGCAGGAGTTCAGTGCAGAGAGCGTCGGGTGCCTCAAGTTGAACATTGGTGTGTACAGATATGTATAGTAGGTGTGTGTTTACGGAGAGTGCCTGTCGAAATGCCCGAGCTTGAGGATGTGGTATGACGGCACTATCCGTAGTAATAATGCCTTAGTACCAAGCAGTCATCGAGAAAAACAAAGTAGCTGCGTGGTCTGTAATAGGTTGATCCATCCGTCTTCTTGACGAGTGCCTGACTCGAAAGATGCGAGGTACCCGCAGAGCGCGGCCGTGGTACTTTACGCCTCGCCCTCAGGTACCTCTCCGGCAAAGGCTAGCCAGCTTAGCCCTCCAGGCTTAATCCACTATAACCGCCCCGCGCCAGCGCCCAATGCGGCGGAAAGCCCAAGGTACAGCCACGCCGCCACTGTACCACCTGGCGAGTGTGCGAGGTACCCACGCCAGCCGACGTCAGTACACGAGATCTACCGTTATTACACACCACTTTGTCACAGGCCCGCGAGGGAGACCGTCTCTCCCTCTATCCCTCTCTCCCTCTCTCTCCCTCCCTCTCTCTCTCTTGAGACCTAGACTCCTCCGCAGCATGACAGATCCGACGTGAAAAATGTGGTCATCATCGGGCTCTGGCAAGAAGCCGGCCCAGTCGGTGAGTGCCGAAGCAGCTTTCACGTCGCTGTGACTGACCTCTGGAGCTGCCGCAGGAGATGATCCAGGTCGGTATGTCGGATGCCTCCTCCTCCTCTTCCTCCTCCTCCTCCTCATCTTCTTCGTCTTCTTCGTCTCTTTAAAGCTATGGCTGATCGCGCTTGCAGACCGATCCGAGTATGTTCACATGTCCCTTCTACGTAGAATCGATCGCATGCTGACAAGTCATGGCGTTCAAGCTCTTCCTCGCCCTTCTGGAGGCCGCCGGCCCGCGACAACAGCAACACGGCGAGGCGAGGCGCATCGACCTCCTCATCCCGCGAATCCAACATCGTCGTCGGCGCCGCCTACTCTCATGCCGATATGCTCAAGTTCGACTCCTTGTACGTCATCCCGCAATGCCTTCCTCTCCACCTTTTACCAAATACGCATCAGAAACGTGTCCGGCCCTTCACGCCCCAAGACGCCACCTTCATCGTCAGCTGCGACCAAGGTTCGCGTACATGAAGCTTCACCTCCACCACGAAACTCGGGAACCAGCAGCTCACCGCCCTTCAAGAGCTACATCAACTTCTTGTCCAACACCAACGACGACTGGAAAACAGATGAAGACGACATGCTGGGCTACGAGGACGATGACGGTGACGACTTTGGTCTACCAAGCATCTCCAACATGAAGCGGAGATCGAGGAAGATGGCAACGCAAGCCAAGTCGGACGGCGGAACTCTCTCTCCCGCCACTTTCGGCCGGATGATCAGACGTCACTCCAACAGCGCCGACATCGCTGTCGAGCGTCCGATGCCTTCGTATCCCATTCCTAAGAAGAGCGAGGGAAAGATTCTTCGGCCGCAATACAAGGAGATTCTACGAGGTCTGCATCGACTAATTCTGTCCTGATAAGCCTGCTAACTGTTCTGTCCAAGATCCCGCCAACGCCCTGCACCTCATCAGCTATCCCTCCGTCCCATCCAACGCTACACCCAAAGAAGCAGACGCGATAAATTCGAAGATCACGCGAATCAACAAGTTCAAAAAGCTGTTGCAGGCATCCGCCATCTCCCTTCCGGATTTGCGCGCCCTCGCGTGGTCTGGGGTGCCGGAGGAAGTACGCGCCATGACCTGGCAGCTCCTCCTTAGCTACCTTCCAACCAACAGCGAAAGAAGAGTGGCGACGTTGCAGCGGAAGCGCAAGGAGTACATGGACGGCGTACGGCAGGCCTTTGACCGGGCCGGTACCGGCGCCGGCGCGGCGGGCAAGGCGCGCGGTCTCGACGAGGCCATATGGCATCAGATCAGCATCGACATCCCCCGGACGAACCCGCACATCGAGCTGTACGGCTACGAGGCTACGCAGCGGTCCCTCGAGCGCATCCTCTACCTCTGGGCCGTCAGGCATCCGGCCAGCGGCTACGTCCAAGGTATCAACGATCTGGTGACGCCCTTTTGGCAGGTCTTCCTCGCCCTCTACATCGGCGACCACAACATCGAGACGGGCATGGACCCCGGCCAGCTTCCCAAGCCGGTACTGGACGCGGTCGAGGCCGACTCCTTCTGGTGCCTCACCAAGCTGCTCGACGGCATCCAGGACCACTACATCGTCGCCCAGCCCGGCATCCAGCGTCAGGTGGGCGCCCTGCGCGATCTCACCGCCCGTATCGACGCCGGTCTTTCCAGCCATCTCGAGCACGAGGGCGTCGAGTTTATCCAGTTTAGCTTCCGCTGGATGAACTGTCTCCTGATGCGCGAGATAAGCGTCCAGAACACAATACGAATGTGGGACACCTACCTCGTAAGCCTCTCTGTCTTTCTCTCTCATCTCTTCTTCGTTCTTCTTCTCCCTTTTACCGTCCTAGGCTGACAAGCTTCTCCTTAAGGCCGAAGAGCAGGGCTTCTCCGAATTCCACCTCTACGTCTGCGCCGCGTTGCTCGTGAAGTGGTCGGACAAGCTCGTTAAAATGGACTTTCAGGAGATAATGATGTTCCTCCAGAGTCTGCCTACCAAGGCATGGACAGAAAAGGACATCGAGCTGCTCCTCAGCGAGGCATTCATCTGGCAGAGTCTTTACAAGGGTTCCGCCGCCCATCTCAAGGGCCAATCGCGGCGGCCAACCCCGGCTAACTTGCAGCTGTGAGAACACCATCCGCCCCCCCCCCCCCCCCCCCCCCCCCCCCCCCCAACAACCCCCCCCCCCCCCCCCGAAGGGGGAGGGGGGGGGGACGGGCCACCGGCGCGCCCGGAGGGGGGCGACGGGAGAAGGA